>CM069133.1:27323717-27618717 GCA_035221665.1 Okamejei kenojei
AAACGCAGTAATCCCTGCAGTTAGCAGTTTTAGAATTTTTTGAATTTTCAATTCTTGTGCCCTGATGCTAGGGCTTATGTTCCCCCATATGGGAGTATTGACGGTAGGCACATTCAGCGATACGCAGTTTTCTGGGGCCACATACTTGACTGTGGTCTCCGTTATTACCTGCTCCTGCTCCATTCGCTGTGATAGTATTTCAGTCTCAGTCACAGAGGCCGACGTCAGGAAATCCTTCAGAGGGGTGAACCCTCGAAAAGCATCTGGACCTGATGGCATACCTGCTCGTGTTTTAAAAACCTGTGCGGACCAACTGGCTGGAGTTTTTACGGACATTTTCAACCTGTCACTTCTGAGGTCTGAGGTTCCCACCTGCCTCAAAAGGGCATCAATAATACTGGTGCCCAAGAAGAGCAAGGTGACGTGCCTCAATGACTATCGACCTGTGGCACTAACGCCTGTGGTGATGAAGTGCTTTGAGAGGTTGATCATGGCGCAAATCAACCCCTACCTTGACAAACACCTGGACCCACTACAGTTCGCTTACCGCCACAACAGATCAATGGTGGATGCGATCTCGCTGGCACTCCACTCCGCTCTGGACCACTTGGACAACAAAAACTCATATGTCAGGCTGTTATTCATTGACTATAGCTCGGCATTTAACACAATCATCCCCTCCAAGCTGGTTACCAAACTCGCAGAACTGGGTCTCTGCGCATCCCTCTGCAATTGGATCCTCGACTTCCTCATTCACAGACCACAGACTGTTTGTATTGGTGAAATGTGTCAGACTAGATAACAGTTTTAGAATTTTTTGAATTTTCATTCTTGTGCATGGGAGCACCTCAAGGCTGCGTGCTCAGCCCCGCTGCTGTACTCACTCTATACTCATGACTGCGTAGCCGGTCACAGTGCGAACTCCATCATCAAGTTCGCTGACGACACCACTGTAGTGGGACGTATCACTGATGGGGATGAGTCAGAGTATAGAAGAGAGGTCGAGCGACTGTCCATATGATGCCAGCACAATAACCTGGCCCTCAACACCAGCAAAACCAAGGAACTGATTGTGGACTTTGGAAGGAGTAGGATGAGGACCCACAGTCCTGTTTATATCAACGGGTCGATGGTTGAAAGGGTCAAGAGCTTCAAATTCCTGGGTGCGCACATCTGTGAAGATCTTTCCTGGTCCGAGAACACAGATGCAATTATTAAGAAAGCTCATCAGCGCCTCTAGTTCCTGAGAAAATTACGGAGAGTCGGTCTGTCAAGGAGGACTCTCTCTAACTTCTACAGGTGCACAGTAGAGAGCTTGCTGGCCGGTTGCATCGTGGCTTGGTTCGGAAACTTGAGTGCCTGGAGAGGAAAAGACTATAAAAAGTAGTAAACACTGCCCATTCCATCATCGGCTCTGACCTTCCTTCCATCGAGGGGATCTACCACAGTCGCTGCCTCAAAAAGGCTTGCAGCATCATCAAGGACCACACCACCCTGGCCACACACTCATCTCCCTGCTACCTTTGGGTAGAAGGTACAGGAGCCTGAGAACTGCAACGACCAGGTTCAGGAATAGTTACTTCCCCACAGCCATCAGGCTATTAAACCTGGCTCGGACAAAACTCTGAACATTAATACCCCTCCATCTGTTATTTGCACTTTATTAATTTATTAATTAATGTGTGTATTTAAGTATATAATTGTAGTCAATGCCTACTATGTTCTGTTGTGCTATGCAAAGAAAAAAGTTTCATTGTCCTGTCAGGGACACATGACAATAAACTCTTTTGACTTGACTTTGACTCCTGCAGTTGATGCGTAGTCAGGTAATTGATGCTTGCAGCTAACTTTGGATCTTCCGTCAACCCCTCTTCAAAGTCAGCCAAACCCTGACTTCTGGCACTCCCGTCCGAGGAGGGAGAGATGTTAGGCAGTCCTGGATAAGGAGCTGTCGTGGACCTGTGTGATCCACGGGACACATGCTCCTGCTGGAGTAGGTCCCTCTGGACTAGTTGCTCCATCATCCGCTCCATGCGGGTAATGCGATCGCCGTCGCTGCCTGTGAACGGCAGATCGTCGTCCCCAGACTCGGCTGAGTCAGTGGGGCTATGACCGCCAGTCCGTACCCCGTCGGGGTGAATTTTCCCGGACTGTTGCGGTAGAAAGTCGGTGCCTGCCGCTCCAGCGGGGCTACGCGACTTCCGCGCGGATCTGCCGCCAGGTCCTCCGGACTGAATTGGTGGAGAATCGGTGCCAGCCGCTCCAGCGGGGCTACGCGACTTCCATGTAGATCTGCCGCCAGTCCGCGGTCTTCCGGACTGAAGCGGTGGGGAGTCGATGCCTGCCGTATGAACGGGGCTACACGACATCCACGCGGTTCTACCGCCAGCCCGCAGTCTTCCGGACTGTAGCGGTGGGGAGCCGGGGCCTGCCGTATGAACGGGGCTACCCGACAACCGCGCTGCCTTCCCCCAGTCCGCGGTGTTTCCCCGACTGCGGAACGGGAGCTGCCGACCTTTCAACGGCCAGCTCTGGGGAATTAGGCCACTGAACTTTTTTTAATGTCCCGCGGCACTCCGTGGCATACTTGGAAGCAGCCCTCTTCTTACTCCGAGCCTTTTCCATGCCCACGAAGTCTGGGTGTTCTGTAAAAGATTTGGGAAAAACCACAGAACACCAAACCAACTCAAGGTCAGTAAAACTTACCTGAGAGTCCTTTTCTAAAGTTGCCAGTAGAGGAGCCCCAGCCTGTTGGTTGCCATGCGAGCGACGATATGTCGCGCATGCGTGCTGGCGGGGTCTTCACGAAGTCACTCAAGTGACTCCGAAGTAAAATAGTCTATTATTACTATTGCACTTTATCTGTTATTTATTGTGTTTATATGGTCTATGGTCTATAGACGCACTGAACTTTTATCTCCCGTTCTGTATTATGTTTATGCATTCTGTTGTGCTGCAGCAAGCAAAGTGTAAAGTTATTTCAATGAAGATAGACACAAAATGCTAGAGAAACTCAGCCTGTTCCGCTAAGCTACTCCGGCATTTTGTGTCTATCTTCAGTTTAAACCAGCATCTGCAGTTCCTTCCTACACAAAGTGTAAAGTTATTTAAATCAAGATAGACACAAAATCCTGGAGTTACTCAGCGGGTCAGGCAGCATCTCTGGTGAACATGGATAGGTGACGTTTCACAGAGTGCTGGAGTAACTCAGCGGGTCAGGCAGCATCTCTGGAGAATGTGGATAGGTGACATTTCCAGTCGGGATCCTTCTTCAGACCGAAGGGTGACAAGAAGAATGAATGAAGGAATAGGTTTATTGGCCAAGTATTCACATACAAGGAATTTGCCTTGGTGCTCTGCCCGCAAGTGACAGCTAGGAATGACACACAAAACATTAAACATTAATAATAAAACATTATTGATTAAACATGTGAATTAAATAAAATACCAGAGCAAAAGGAGGTTACAGATTTTTAGTTATTGAGTAGAGCTACTACTCGTGGAAAAATAAAATGCTGCCATACCCGCTGAGTTACACCAGCATCTCTTTTTTGCGCCTCTTTTTTTAAAATAGTCAAATATCTTGTTAGGAACAGGCTCGAAAACAACAAATGATATATAGAAATGGACAACTATGTACAATGGGAAAAGCTCTGACATAAACAATTCCTCTCAAAGTATAATTCATCGCTCTAAATCCTGAGGTGCTAATAGGGATATTTCACTCAAGTGCCGCATGACATTAATATAATCATCAGGAGAGAGTGCCTATAGGTTGGATTACCTTGAAATGTGTTGAGAGTTACATCAAACGGAATGAATGAATGGTGGAAAAGCACTAATTACCATTTGAAAGGAGCTCGGCTGCACTAGACAGATGTGGACGGAATATCAGCGGTTCTCCACTGACAAGTTTCAAATCTGAAACAGCAAATCCCACCAGCGTGCCTTCCCTCCACCTCCCCCACCACAGCCTTTTCTTCTTTATGCAGGAAAACTGCAGACGATAGACACAAAAAGCTGCAGTAACTCAGCGGGACAGGCAGCATCTCTGGAGCGAAGGAATGGGTGACGTTTCGGGTCGAGAAACCTTCTGCAGATGCTGATTTAAACCGAAGATCGACACAACATGCTGGGGTAACTCAGCGGGACAGGCAGCATCTCTAGAGAGACCGAAATGTCACGGGTCGGATCTGAAGAAGGCTCTCGGCCCGAAAAAAAAGCACACATTCCTTCTCTCCAGAGATGCTGTCTGTCCCGCTGAGTCACTCCAACATTTTGTGTCTATCTTCGGCTTAAATCAGCCTCTGCAGATGGGTCTCGACCCGAAACGTCACCCATTCCTTCTCTCCAGGAGGTGCTGCCTGTCCCGCTGAGTTACTCCAGCATCTTGTGACTTTTATTCTTTTCTGCATCTCCAAGTGCTAATGAGGATCTAGCCAACTGAGTGCAGTGTTAAGACATGCATCTCAATTCCCTTCACTAGATTATCACTATGAATTTCCATCAGATTTATTTAGAAGCATATCTACAGGAAATGGAAAAACAAATGATTTTGCAAAGGAATATCATGTAGTGAAGGTATAAACTTTGAGTCATATCTTGGACTATCTTTAATCAGACGTAGATACAAAAATGTATAACGGAGTAATGCTGGAGGGCGGTGTGGTGGCGCAGCGGTAGAGTTGCTGCTTCACAGCGCCGAGGGCCTGTCCCACTGTACGAGCTAATTCAAGAGCTAAAAAAAAAAATCAAACTCGTGGTAAACACGTAGAATATACTGAGTGGGTACGTCGGAGCTCGGGACGTCTCTTAGCGACTCATAACGCTAACAGCAGGTACTCAGGAAACGCGGTAAGCTCGTGAAGACTCGTGAGGATTTTTCAACATGTTGAAAAATGTCCACGTCTTGGATTTGTCCCCAAGATAGTGAAGTGGACGCTGGTCGGTGCGGACTCAGTGGGCCGAAGAGCCTGTTTCCACGCTGTATCTTTAGAGTCACACAGTCATAGAGTGAATCAGTGTGGAAACAGGCCCTTCGGCCCAACTTGCCCACACCGGCCAACATGTCCCAGCTACACTAGTCCCACTTGCCTGCGCTTGGACCATATCCCTCCAAACCTGTCCTATCCATGTACCTGTCTAACTGTTTCTTAAATGTCAGGATAGGCCCTGCCTCAACTACCGCCTTTAATCCGGAAAAAATTACATGAGCATGCTTAAAATCCCCCCCCCCCCCCCCCGAAGTCCCCCCCGAAAATGTGACCCCAGGCCAGGTGAGGCGGCCGATCTCAACCACATCGGGACTTTTGCGCCGATCGGTGGGTCAAATTTGCCCCTTGCGGCCGGGGCTCTTGAACTCCAGTGTGGCCGGAAATACCAAAGATAATCAAACAGACATTTGGATGGCCTTTACACCATTTCTGCAAAAAAGACACACCATGGTGAGATACAAGGAACTCATGAAAAAAAGACACAGAGTGCTGGAGTAACTCAGCAGGTCAGGCAGCATCGCTGGAGAACATGGTTATGTGACATTTCAGGTCAGGACTATTTTTCAGACGGAAGATGGACTTGAAACGTCATCCATCCATGTTCTCCAGAGATGCTGCCTGACTCGCTGAGTTACTCCAGCACTTTGTGTCTTTTTTTTTGGTAAACTAGCATCTGCAGTTTCTTGTATCTCACCAAGGCGTGTGTGTCTTTTTAAGCAAAAGGTGTAAAGGCCATGGAAAAGGGCCAGGTGAGCAAAGAGACTCGAGATAGACACACAATGCTGGAGTAACTCAGCGGGACCGGCAGCTACTCTGGAGAGAAGGAAAAGGTGACATTTCTGGTCAGGACCCTTCGTCAGACTGAGAGTCAGGGGAGAGAGAGAAACAGAGATAAGGTGGGGGGGGAAGGTGTGAAAATGAGACATCAAAGGAGATATTCTAAATTTTCCTTAAAACACCATCCACTTTGATGTCTCGTTTTCAAACCTTACCATTCCTGATCTCTGTGTCTCCCTCTCCCCCGACTCTCAGTCTGAAGAAAGGTCTCGACCCGAAACGTCCCCCATTTCCTTTCTCCAGAGATGCTGCCTGTCCCGCTGAGTTAGACAATAGACAATAATAGGTTGAGGAGTAGGCCATTCGGCCCTTCGAGCCAGCACCGCCATTCAATGTGATCATGGCTGATCATCCCCAATCAGTACTCCATTCCTGCCTTCTCCCCATATCCCCTGACTCCGCTATTTTTAAGAGCCCTATCTAGATCTCTCTTGAAAGCATCCAGAGAACCTGCCTCCACCGCCCTCTGAGGCAGAGAATTCCACACTCACCACTCTCTGTGAGAAAAAGTGTTTCCTCGTCTCCGTTCTAAATGGCTTACTCCTTATTCTTAAACTGTGGCCCCTGGTTCTGGACTCCCCCAACATCGGGAACATGTTTCCTGCCTCTAGCGTGTCCAAGCCCTTAACAATCTTAACAATGAGATATCCTCTCATCCTTCTAAACTCCAGCGTGTACAAGCCCAGCTGCTCCATTCTCTCAGCATATGACAGTCCCGCCATCCCGGGAATTAACCTTGTAAACCTACGCTGCACTCCCTCAATAGCAAGAAGGTCCTTCCTCAAATTAGGGGACCAAAACTGCACAGAATACTCCAGGTGTGGAGTTGCACTAGGGCTCTGTACAACTCCTTTTCCTTATAAAGGCCAACATGCCATTCGCTTTCTTCACTGCCTGCTGTACCTGCATGCTTACGTTCATAGACTGATGTACAAAGACCCCAGATCCCGTTGTACTTCCCCTTTTCCCAACTTGACACCATTTAGATAGTTACTCCAGCATTTTGTGTCTTTCTTCGGTGCAAACTAGCACCTACAGTTCCTCCCCACACACGAAGACTAGAGCTCAGTCTAGCACATATGCAAGAATAATTTCAATGCAGCAATAGTCTGCACACGAAATACAGAAACAGAACTGACAACGGTGTGTATGGAATAGTAAAATTGTAAATGATGTGGGCAGACAATAATTGACAAGGGAGTGAACGCAACCGTTGATATCACTGGCACAACTGATAACAAGCGGTGGGTATAATTTAAGGCTCAAAGCTGTTACAACATTGAATCACTCATCTGGGCAAATATTTAATATTTCACAACCTGCGATAGCCAGGTTGCATCTCATGTCTGGCAATCTGATCAAAGGAGGAGCTCCAGGTTTTGTCTCCACCAAGGCACCTTGCTCCGACTGCACATCTAGCCGGAGTGGGAATTAACTGACCTGATTAAAAGTCTGCAAATGCCTCTCCGCCGTTACTCCGGCTCTCTGTGCCTCTCCAATTGCACCACCTATTCCCAGTATGAATGGGGTTAAGCAATGGGGTTACTATTGTGGATAGAAAGCAAGACAGACGACAAGACTGAGCATGCTTCTGCAGTATCGTGTGGATTTAATGGTTCAAATTTTCCTTAGAACACCATCTCCTTTGATGTCTCCTTTTCACACCTGACCATAACTTATCTCTGCGGGGCAGGACAACAGACGGCCAACCATGTCACCTCTGGGTGCCCGCTCTACCACCCACCAAATGGAGCTCAGGGCCTGGCAGACATTGGCGCAGAGACAACAACCTGGCTGCTCAACACCCGGCTTGAGATCTAACTATTCCTTTGGTTTATGTTTCATACGCAAGATGAAGAAGTTCAATGGTACATTGTTTAGTTTAGAGATACAGCGCGGAGACAGGCCCTATGGCCAACTGGGTCCGCACTCCCCACACACTAAAACACTAACCTGCACACACTGGTGACAATTTTACCGAGCCAATTAACCTACAGCCCTCTACCTCTTTGGAGTGTGGGGAGGAAAGCAGAGCGCCTGGAGAAAACCCACGTGGGTCACGGGGAGAACGTACAAACCCTCTCCAGACATCACCCTTAGTCAGGATCCAACCCGGGTCTCTGGCGCTGTAAGGCAGCTTCGCTACTGCTGCGCCACCGTGCTAATGTGCGGGGATCGCTGGTCGGCACGGACCTGGTGGGCCGAAGGGCCTGTTTCCGCGCTGTATCTCTAAACCAAGCAAAAGGTCACGCGTACCGAGGCACAGTTAAATTCATTTTTGTGTACAGTTCAGTAAAGTAACACTACTCATAAGCAGTTCAAGTTTCAAGATTCAAGAGAGTTTATTGTCATGTGTCCCTGATAGGACAATGACATTCTTGCTTTGCTGCAGCACACCAGAACATAGTAGGCATGACTACTAGTAGGCATAAAAGCATTCAATGAAACATCTCCACATGTTAGATAATCATTGCCGATACAGTACAGGTATATAGCTGAGACAGTTCACACAGTCACCAGCTTGGTGACATTTTCAAGACCCATTTGTTGTAAGTGCAGGGTTCTTGATCTGACCATGAAGGGCGGCACGGTGGAGCTGCGGTAGAGTTGCTGCCTTACAGCGTCAGTGACCCGGGTTCGATCCTGACTACGGGTGCTGTCTGTACGGAGTTTGTACGTTTTCTCTGTGACCTGTGTGGGTTTTCTCCGGGTGCTCCGGTTTCCTCCCACAATCCAAAGATGTACAGGTTTGCAGGTTAATTGGCTTCGGTAAAGATTGTATATTATCTCTAGTGTGAGTAGGATAGTTTTAGTGTACCGGATGTCCGCTGGTCGGCGTGGACTCAGTGGGCGAAGGGCCTATTTCCCCAGCTGTATCTCTAAACTCCTCAGTCTAAAGGCCTCGTCCCACTTTCCCGAGTTACTCACGAACTCTCCCGAGTTTTCCTCTTGATTCGAACTCGGGGAATGTCGGCAGCGAGTCCGTAGGAGCCCCTAGGAGTCTGTAGTGGCTGGTAATGCCAGCCGTTGGAACTCGGGGCATCAGGTAAGTCAGGACGTTTTTTCAACATGTTGAAAAATGTCCACGAGTTTAAAAAAAAAATCCCGAGTACCTACGATCGGCTATTACCGTAATTGTCCGAGTTCGAATCAAGGGGAAAACTCGGGAGAATTTGAGAGTAACTCGAGAAAGTGGGACAGGGCCTTAACGAAGGCCTGTTATTTGCAGCAGGTTCACATTTTTTGCTTTCTGCCTGCATTTTGCTCTTGTTATCTCAATGACCACATTGTTCATTTTCCTCACAAACTTCCCTAGTTGCTCCTCAGTTGCTGCAGGAAAATGAATGCAACAGCTCCAGGCCATACGCTATGAGTGTTATAGCAGATAACAGGGCAAGTCAAAACTTACTGTCAAAATAATAGTGCATTGAATGGCAGCCGCTGTCACTACAGCTTAAAATTAACCTGCGACAAAGATAAGCTGCAAGTTGCAAACTGCCACAAGCAGATGGACTATTTGTGTGGGAAGGAACTGCAGATGCTGGTTCGCACGGATGAGAGACACAAACTATATTGAATACTTTTGCGCCCTTTGCACAGGGAGTTTGTGCGTTCTCCCCGTGACCTGCGCGGGTTTACTCCAAGGTTTGCTCCCACACTCCAAAGACGTACAGGTTTGTAGGTTCATTGGCTTTGGTATCAATGTAAAATTGTCCCTCGTGTTGGGTGGAGTTAGCGTGCGGGGATCGCTGGTCGGCGCACACTCGATGGGCCAAAGGGCCAGTTTCCGCGGTGTATCTCTTCTAAACTAAACTAAAAAGCTTCAGATCCAAAAAAGGAAACATCAATAGAGTCAAGAGTCATTAGCCGTCAATAGATTAGCCATCATGAGACAATAGATCACTGAGAAAGCTACAAAAGGTTTGGGTGGAACACTCATAATCATTTAACTTTATCACCTTTGTGTTTGATTGTAAGTATTGCATTGTAAAAACAAATCAGAGTAAACCTACACATATGCAACCTCACAATGCCATTCATTATCTGGAATTGATGGGATGATAAGGTCACATTGCATGGAACAGAAGCGTTTCAGAATGCCCTGCCAAAATGTCCCAAGACAGCTGAATTTGCAAAATCTGTCTGGCCCTATTGTTCAGCGCACTTAATCTTAGTCTCCTGGTTCTCCGACCCGTCTGACTGTCCACCTGATCACATTTTACATTGCATGCCTCGTTGTCACCTTCTCCCTAGCTAACAATTATCTATTCTCTCGATTCCCTCTCCCCCCGACTCGCAGTCTGAAAAAGGGTCTCGATCCAAACTGGCACCAGTTCCTTCTCTCCAGAGATGCTGCCTCAGACTGCAAAAAGTTGTGACCTCCCCACCATCGAAGGGATTTATCAAAGTCGCTGCCTCAAAAAGGCAGCCAGCATCATCATAGACCCACACCATCCTGACCACACACTCTTTCACCCCTGCCATCGGGAAGAAGGTACAGGAGCCTGAAAAATGTAACGGTCAGGTTCAGGAAAAGCCACTTCCCCACAGCCATCAAATAAGTTCTGAACTACAATAGACTATTATTATCATTGCACTATATGTTATTTAGTGAGTATGTGCGCATGTGTATATACACACACTGAGCTTCTTTTTCTCCCGTTATGTACCATGTTTACATATTCTGTTGTGCTGCAGCAAGTAAGAATTTAATTGTTCTATGTGGGACATATGACAATAAAACACTCTTGACTCTCGTGTTGATCTCCACTTAATCTTCTAATCTGAGACATGAAAGTGAAGGGCTGGCACCAATGTGGCAGTCAACAAAAACCAATATATCCCCAATATAATTAACACTGGAAATATTCATCAGACATCCACAGGAGCAAGATAAACAGGAGTTGAGGTTTCAGAAGCAGGAAAGATGTCGTCAAGCTGGAAACAGGACGGAGAAGATTTGCGAGGATGTTGCCGGGACTAGGTCTGAGCTGTAGGTAGAGGTAGACAATAGACAATAGGTGCAGGAGTAGGCCATTCGGCCCATCGAGCCAGCACCGCCATTCAATGTGATCATGGCTGATCATCCACAATCAGTACCCCGTTCCTGCCTTCTCCCCATATCCCTTGACTGTGCTATCATTAAGAGCCCTATCTAGCTCTCTCTTGAGCCCTCTTCGTTCCTGCCTTCTCCCCATATCCCCTGACTCTGCTATCTTTAAGAGCCCTATCTAACTCTCTCTCGAAAGCACCCAGGGAACCGGCCTCCACCGCCCTCCGAGGCAGAGAATTCCACAGACTCACAACTCTCTGTGTGAAAAAGTATTTCCCCATCTCCGTTCCAAATGGCTTCCCCCTTATTCTTAAACTGCGGCCCCTGGATCTGGACAGTAGACTGGGACTCTATTCCTTGGAGCGCAGAAGGATGAGGGGTGATCTTATAGAGGTGTATAAGATCATGAGAGGAATAAATTGGGAAGATGCACAGTCTCTTGCCCAGAGTAGGTAAATCGAGGACCAGAGCACATAGGTTTAAGGTTCAGGGAAAAAGATTTAATAGGAATCTGAGGGCTAACATTTTCACATAAAGGGTGGTGGGTGTATTGGAACAAGCTGCCAGAGGAGGTAGTTGAGGCTGGGACTATCCCAACATTTAAGAAGCAGTGAGACAGGTACAGGGAATGGACAGGTTTGGAGGGTTATGGACTGGTATAGCTGGAACATGTTAGCCGGTGTGGGCAAGTTGGGCCGAAGGGTCTGTTTCCAGGCCATATCACTCTACGACTCTAAGAATGGGGCAAACTTTTCTTTCTACGCATAGAGGGGTGGGTGTCTGATATGTGCTACCATGGGTGGTGAAGCAAATACGATTGTGGTGTTTAAGAGGCTTTTGGATAAGTACATTGATGCACAGGCAATGGATTATGTGCAAACCAAGGGGATTAAATTAATTTGGCATCATGTTCAACACTGACATTGCGGGCCGAAGGGCATGTTTCTGTGCTGTTCTGCATATCCCGTGACATTCACATTGTGGGCTGAAGGGCATGTTCCTGTGCTGTACTGTTCCGCCAATACTGGTTTACAAATAAAAAGACACAAACTGCTGGAGTAACACAGTGGGTCAGGCTGCATACCGACACTTTGAGCGACACCAGCACTTTGTGTTTGTACTGCTGCTCTATGTTCCATCTTTAGTATTTACAGCATCCTGCTTTTATTTTAGAATTCCAAGCATCTGCTGGCTTTTATTTTGCTTTTTTTTTTGGTGAAGATAATGCAAACTCTCTTCATTGCACCATGTGACGGTGCTGCAAATGGTTGCATTTGTTTAGTCTCCAAACTTATCGCCCACCTGACTGTTTCCAACAACTAGTGCAAACCAAACCAAATCCCAGTAAAGCACACTGCTTACACAACCGAATGCATCCAAAGGTGCAGGAAGGGACTGCAGATGCTGGTTTAAACCGAAGAGAGACACAAAAAGCTGGAGTAACTCAGCGGGACAGGCAGCATCTCCGGAGAGAAGGAACGGGCGATGTTTCGGGGTCGAGACCCTTCCTCAGACTAGAGTCGGACACGAAACGCTGGAGTAACTCAGCGGGGACATCTGCATTTTGCGTCTATCTTCTACAGTTCCTTCCTACACATGTGTAAAGTTGAAGTCTGTAAATTCTGTAAATTCACTGATGACACCCAATGCAAAACTATGGCATAGAAATTAGGTGCAGGAGGAGGCCATTCGACCCTTCGTAGAACTTAGAACATAGAAAAATAGGTGCAGGAGGAGGCCATTCAGCCCTTCATAGAACATAGAAAAATAAGTGTAGGATTAGGCTATTCAGCCCTTCAAGCCAGCACTGACATTCAATATGATCATGGCTGATCATCCACAATCAGTAGCCAGTTCCTGCTTTCTCCCCACATCCCTTGATCCCCTTAGCCCTAAGAGCTACATCTAACTCTCCCTTGAAAACGGCCTTCTATGGCAGATAATTCCACAGATTCACAACTCTCTGGGTGTTGGCTGGGTGTGAAGGCAACATCATTGACAAGCAAGTATGGTGTTAATCTTACAAGGGGGGAAAATATGTATTTCAATTTTTTTTTAAAACAGGGATTCAAATGTTACCTACTCGTTCACTTTCCTCGTCCCTGTCCAGTGTTTCCTCGTCGCTGCTGTTCCCCTCTGGGTCATTCCCTTTGCCCCGCTGCGAGCACTCGCTGTCCTCTTCCCCGGCGCCGAGCTCTTCTTGCTCGCCCTCCGACAGAGTATCGGACGAACTCTCAGAGGCATCTTTCTCCGGCAGGTCCTCCAGTTTCCCCTCCATGCCTGGCTCCCGTCCGCACGGTGGGAATGAATATCCCCCTACTCACTTGCACTGCCTGCAGTCCGGCGGGAATGGGAGCAGAGGGAGTGCATGTGCCCAGTTGCTGCGCACACACACACACACACTCCGGGCACACCTGGGGCGATGCTGGAAAGGGGTTGCCCTTGCTCTCCTCTCCTCTCCCTTCTCTCTCTCCACTCCCCTTCTCTCTCTCTCTCTCTCTCTCCTCCCCCTTCTCTGCTCTCCTCTCCACTTCTCTCTCTCCTCCCCTTCTATCTCTCCTCCCCCTTCTCTCTCTCCTCCCCCTTCTCTCCCCTCTCCCCACTGCTCTACCCTTCTCTCTCTCTCCTCTCCCCTTATCTCTCTATCCTTCTCTCTCTCCTCTCTGCCCTCTCTTCCTCCCTCCACTACCCTCCACCCCTTCCCTACTCTCTTCTCTGCTTTCTTCTCCCCTTCTCTCTCTCGCCTGCTCTCTCCTCTCCCCCTCTCTGCTCTCCTCTCCCCTCTACTCTCTCCCCTCTCCTTCTCCCTCCACTACCCTCTGCCTTCTCCCCTTTCCTACTCTCTTCTCTGCTCTCCCCTTCTCTCTCTCCCCCCCTTCTCTCTCCTCCCCCCTCTCTGCTCTCCTCTCCCCCTCTCTGCTCTCCTCTCCCCCTCTCTGCTCTCCTCTCCCCTCTACTCTCTCCTCTCACCTTCTCCCACCACTACCCTCTGCCCTACTCCCCTTCCCGACTCTCTTCTCTGCTTTCTTCTCCCCTTCTCTGCTCCCCCCTTCTCTCTCCTCTCCCCCTCTCTCCTCTGCCCTCTGCCCTCTCCCCTCTGCTCTCTCCCCTCACCTTCTCCCTCCACTGCCCTCTGCCCTCCTCCCCTTCCCTACTCTACTCTCTTCTCCCCTTCTCTTCCCCCCCCCCCCCCCCCCCTCTTCTCTCCTCCCTAATACCTGCCTACTAGCGAGAGGTGGTTGCAGCAACCGGGACTGAACTTTGAGGCAGGCATCTCCAGTCAAAAACCTCACACACTCACACACACAGCGCAGCACAAGCGCCGGCTGCTGCCCAGCCAGTGCGCGCCCCCGCCTCCTCCCGGGCTCGTCCCCGCGCCTGCAGCCTGTGCGCGCCCCCGCGCCCCAACCCTGCCACGCGCGCGCCCCCGCTATCCGCCCTCTCCATCCCCCCCATCCCTCCCTCCCTCCCTGCCTGACAGCACTGTCACTCCCTTACAAAGGTGCTGCAGTAACACAGCGGGTCAGGCAGCATCTGTGGAGAGAAGGAAATAGGTGATGTTTCAGTCAACACCCTTCTTCTATCGCTTCACAAATTAAAAACTGCCTGATATTGTTATCTTAGTAATTAACTCCTTGCTGGGTCTCTTTGTGCCCAGGTTGGAGTTTAGTTTAGTGTATTGTCACGTTTATTGTCACGATCATTTAGTGTTGTCCAATGAACCAGATTTGATAAGAGAACTCGAGGTAAAGGAACCGCTTGGAGGTAGTGATCATAATATGATTCGTTTTAATCTGCAATTTGAGAAGGAGAAGGTTAAATCGGAAGTGGCAGTGATGCAGTTGAACAAAGGGGATTATGAAAGCATGAGAGAGGAGGGGGCCAAGGTAGGCTGGAAAGGGATCCTAGCAGGAATGACGGTGGAACAGCAATGGCAGGAATTTCTGGGCATAATCTGGAAGACGCTGGATCATTTCATTCCAAAAAGGAAGAAAGATTCTAAGGGGAGTAGGAGGCAACCATCGCTGACAAGAGAAGTTAGGGATAGAAACATAGAAACATAGAAAATAAGTGCAGGAGGAGGCCATTCGGCCCTCCGAGCCAGCAGCGCCATTCATTGCGATCATGGCTGATCGCCCCCAATCAATAACCCGTGCCTGCCTTCTCCCCATATCCCTTGATTCCATTAGCCCCTAGAGCTCTATCTAGAAGAGAGAATAAAACTAAAAGAAAAGATGAATAACGCAGCAAAGAGTAGCCGGAAGCCAGAGGATTGGGAAACTTTCATAGGACAACAGAAGGAAACAAAATGGGCAATACGGGCTGAAAAGATGAAGTACAAGGGGAAGCTGGCCAGGAATGTAAAGAAGGACAATAAAAACTTATTTCGATATGTTCAGGTTAAAAGAGTAGCAAAGTCAAATGTGGGTCCCTTGAAGACAGACACGGTGAAATTATTATGGGTAACAAGGAAATGGCAGAAGAGTTGAACAGGTACTTCAGATCTGTCTTCACTAAGGAAGACACAAACAATCTCCCATAAGTACTGGAGGACAGAGGATCTAAGGGGATCGAGGAACTGAAAGAAATTGGCGACAAGTTGGGAAAAGGGGAAGTACAACGGGATCTGGGGGTCCTTGTACATCAGTCTATGAAAGTAAGCATGCAGCTACAGCAGGCAGTGAAGAAAGCGAATGGCATGTTGGCCTTTATAACAAGAGGAATCGAATATAGGAGCAAAGAGGTCCTTCTGCAGTTGTACAGAGCCCTAGTGAGATCACACCTGCAGTATTGTGTGCAGTTTTGGTCCCTTAATTTGAGGAAGGACATTCTTGCTATTGAGGGAGTGCAGCGTAGGTTACAATTCTCGGGATGGCGGGACTGTCATATGCTGAGAGAATGGAGCAGCTGGGCTTGTACACGCTTGTATACTCTGGAGTTTAGAAGGATGAGATGGAATCTCATTGAAACGTATAAGATTGTTAAGGGCTTGGACACGCTATAGGCAGGAAACATGTTCCCGATGTTGGGGGAGTCCAGAACCAGGGGCCACAGTTTAAGAATAATGAGTAAGCCATTTAGGACGGAGACGAGGAAACACTTTTTTCTTACAGAGAGTGGTAAGTCTGTGGAATTCTCTGCCTCAGAGGGCGGTGGAGGCAGGTTCTCTGGATGCTTTCAAGAGAGAGCTAGAAAGGGTTCTTAAAAATAGTGGAGTCAGGGGATATGGGAAAAGGCAGGAACGGGGTACTGATTGGGGATGATCAGCCATGATCACATTGAATGGCGGTGCTGGCTCGAAGGGCCGAATGGCCTAGTCCTGCACCTAGTGTCTATTGTCTATTGTGATAAATTATCATTAGGCGAGAGATAGTATTGGATAGGCTAATGGGGCTGAAGGATGATAATTCCCCGGGGCCTGATGGTCTGCATCCCAGGGTCCGCAGGGAGGTGGCTCTAGAAATAATGGACGCAATGGTGATCATTTTCTAATGTTCAATAGATTCCGGATCAATTCCTGTGGATTGGAGGATAGCTAATGTTATCCCACTTTTCAAGAAAGGAGCCAGAGAGAAAACGGGGAATTACAGACCAGTTAGCCTGACTTTGGTGGTGGGAAAGATGCTGGTCAATTATTAAAGAGGTAATAATTGGGCATTTGGATAGCAGTAAAATGATTAGTCCAAGTCAGCATGCATTTATGAAAGGAAAACCATGCTTGACTAATCTTCTGGAATTTTCTGAGTATGTGACAAGTAAAACGGATGAAGGGGAGCCAGTGGATGTAGTGTATCTAGACTTTCAGAAAGCCTTTAAGGTCCCGCACGGGAGACTGGTGACTAAATTTAGAGCACATGGTATTGGGGGTAGGGTGTTGACATGGATAGAAAATTGGTTGGCAGACAGGAAGCAAAGAGTAGGAACGAACGGGTCCTTTTCCGAATGGCAGGCAGTGGCGAGTGGAGTGCCGCAAGGCTCGGTGTTGGGGCCGCAACTGTTTACCATATATATTAATGATTTGGAAGAGGGAATTAGGAGCAACACTAGCATGTTTGCGGATGACACAAAGCTGGGTGACAGTGTGAACTGTGAAGAGGATGTTAGGAAGTTGCAGGGTGACCTGGACAGGTTGAGTGAATGGGCAGATGCGTGGCAGATGCAGTATAATATAGATAAATGTGAGGTTATCCACTTTGGCGGCAAAAACAAGGGGGCAGATTATTATCTCAATGGGGTTAGGTTAGGTAAGGGGGAGGTACAGCGAGACCTGGGTGTCCTTGTACACCGGTCACTGAAAGTTGCCGTGCAGGTACAGCAGGCAGTGAAGAAAGCTAATGGAATGTTGGCCTTCCTAACAAGAGGATTTCAGTACAGGAGTAAAGAGGTTCTTCAGCAGTTGTATAGGCTCTGGTAAGACCACATTTGGAGTATTGCGTACAGTTTTGGTCTTTGAGATTGAGGCAGTGCAGCGTAGGTTCACGAGATTGATCCCTGGGATGGCTGGACTGTCATATGAGGAAAGATTGAAAAGCCTAGGCTTGTATTCACTGGAGTTTAGAAGGATGAGGGGGAACTTATAGAAACATATAAAATTATAAAAGGACTGGACAAGCTAGATGCAGGAAAAATGTTCCCAATGTTGGGCGAGTCGAGAACCAGGGGCCACAGTCTTAGAATAAAGGGGAGGCCATTTAAGACTGAGGTGAGAAAAAATGTTTTCACCCAGAGAGTTATGAATTTATGGAATTCCCTGCAACAGAGGGCAGTGGGGGCCAAATCACTGGATGGCCCGGGACAACTTGGGGGTGGGGTGAAGAGCTGATGGTGAGAAAAGACCAGAACCATCCACAAATGACTTCAGGCAGGGTGATCCCGGTAAGCCCATAGTTGGCTTTGGAAGGTGCGATCTCAAGGGAAACAATGTAGAGTTTTGTGGAACTGGTAAAAATCACAAGTGTGGGTGGGGTGGGGTGGAGGAGGAAGGAGTAAAGGGAAGTGGAGAAGAGGAGGAGGAGGGGGGAGGAAGTGGGGGAGGGGGAGGGGAAGGGGAATGGGAGGGTAGGTGAAGGGGGAGGGAAGGTGGGGGTGAAGGGGGAGGGAGAGGGAAGGGGAGGGGGAGTGTAAGTAGGAGGTATTTAAAATTAGAGAATTCAATGATCATACCGCTGGGTTGTAAGCTCTTGTTAAGTCTACTTTGTTTACTGTGTATCGTGTTGTTGAGCAGATGGTCATAATGCACTTGCTTTAGTGGTTGCCTCATTTCACTCCATTTAAAAATGCATTTGCTATTTAAAATTCGGAGTCTCATTTCATTGTTTGTTCCTCCTCAGGTGTGTAATGAATTCCATTTCCTGTATGTTTCTGGATCATTTATCAATGCAATTCAAGTGTTGCAACATTTAAGAAACAGTTAGACAGGTACATGGATAGGGCAGGTTTGGAGGGATATGGACCAAGCGCAGGCAGGTGGGGCCAGTGTAGCTGGGACATGTTGGCCGGTGTGGGCAAGTTGGGCCGAAGGGCCTGTTTCCATGCTGTATCACCCTATGACTCTGTGACTCTAAGATGACAGAAGTAAACCATTCACTAAGTTTGTACAAATGCTAAGTTTTACAGAGGTTTAATCTCTTCTACTGCATCTGCTGTCCCCAATGTGGCCTCCTGTACATCGGCGAGACCAAGCGTGAAAAGGCCAACCATTTCGCCAAACACTTGCGCTCGGTCCGCTAAAGCCTACTGGATCTCTCGGTTGTTAGCCATTTAAATAAATAAATAAAATAAAACTGGGCAGAAAAAAAAAACTGGGAAGGCGGCTCAACCATGGCTGACGAGGGAAGTCAAGGACAGTGTTAAAGCCAAGGATGAGGCATATAAATTGGCCAGAAGAAGCGGCAGACCGGAGGACTGGGAGAAGTTTAGAACTCAACAGAGTGGGACAAAGAGGTTAATTGAGAGGGGGGAGAAAGAGCATGAAAGAAAGCTTGCGGGGATTATAAAAACTGACGGTAAAAGTTTCTTTAGGTATGTAAAAATGAAAAAGATTAGTGAAGTTGAATGTAGGGCCCTTACAGTCAGACACAGGTGAATTTATAAAGGGAAACAAGGAAATGGCAGAACAGTTAAACTATTACTTTGTCTCTGTCTTCACTAAGGAAGACACAAACAATCTCCTGGAAATACTAGGGGATCGAGGAACTAGTGGGAGGGAGGAAATGAAGGGAATCCATCTTAGACAGAAAATTATAAATCGCCAGGGCCTGATGGTCTGCAATCTAGAAATCGTGGATGCATTGGTGATCATTTTCCAATGTTCTCTCCACTCTGGATCAGTTCCTGTCGACTGGAGGGTAGGCAATGTAACTCCACTTTTTAAGAAAGGGGAGAGAAAAAACGGGGAATTATAGACCAGTTAGCCTTACATCGATAGTGGGGAGGATGCTGGAGTCGATTATTAAAGACGTTATAGCAGTGCATTTGGAAAGTAGTATCAGGATCAAAGTCAGCGTCGACTAATCACCCTTGACTAATCTTCTGGAAGTTTTTGAGGGTGTAACAAGTAGAATGGATAAGGGAGAGCCAGTGGAAGTGGTGTATCTGATCTTTCAAAACGTCTTTGACAAGGTCCCACACAATAAATTAGTGTGCAAAATTAGAGCACATGGCATTGGGGGTAGGGTATTGACATGGATAGAGAAGTGGTTGGCAGACAGGAAGCAAAGAGTAGGAATTAATGGGTCCTTTTCAGAATGACAGGCATTGACTAGTGGGTTGCCGCAAGGCTCGGTGCTGGGACCCCAGTTGTTTACGATATGCATTAACTATTTAGACAAGGGAATTAATTGTAACATCTCTAAGTTTGCGGATGACACAAAGCTGGGTGGCAGTGTGAGCTGCAACAAGGATGATATGAGGCTGCAGGGTGACTTGGATAGGTTAGGTGAGTGGGCAGAAGCATGGCAGAAGCAATATAATGTGGATAAATGTGAGGTTATCCACTTTGGTGGTAATAACAGGAGGGCAGATTATTATCAGAATGGTGTCAGATTAGGAGAAGGGGAGGTGCAACGAGACCTGGATGTGCTTGTACATCAGTCACTGAAAGTAAACATGCAGGTACAGCAGGCAGTGAAGAAAGCTAATGGCATGTTGGCCTTCATTGCAAGAGGATTTGAGTTTAGAAGCAAGGAGGTCCTACTGCAGTTGTACAGGGCCCTAGTGTGACCGCACCAGGAGTATTGTGTGCAATTTTGGTCTCCTAATTTGAGGAAGGACATTATTGCTATTGAGGGAGTGCAGCGTAGGTTCATCAGGTTAATTCTTGGGATGGCGGGACAGACATATGATGAAATAATGGGTCGACTGGGCTAGAATTCACTGGAATTTAGAAGGATGAGAGGGGACCTTATAGAAACATATTAAATTCTTAGAGGATTGGACAGGGTAGATGCAGGAACAATGTTCCCAGGAAAAATGTTGGGGGAGCCCAGAACCAGGGGTCACAGTTTAAGAATAAGTGGTAGGCCATTTAGGACTGAGATGAGGAAAAACCTTTTCACCCAGAGAGTTGTGAATCTATGGAATTTTCTGCCACAGAAGGCAGTGGAGGCCAATTCACTGGATGTTTTCAAGAGAAAGTTACATTTAGCACTTAGGGCTAAGGAAATCAAGGGATATGGGGAAAAAGCTGGAACGGGGTACTGATTTTGGATGATCAGCCATGATCACATTGAATGGCGGTGCTGGCTTGAAGGGCGGAATGGCCTACTCCTGCACCTATTTTCTATGTTCCTATGTTTCAAACTCCTCTTCCCATTCACACACTGACCTTACTGTCCTGGGCCTCCTCCATTGCCAGTGTAAAGCCACTTGCAAACTGGAGAAACAGCCCAATGATATGAGCACCAACATTTAAGATAACTCGCTTCATCCCGACCCCCACCCCCCCCCCCCCCCCCCCCCCCCCCCCCCCCCCCCCCCCCCCGACATAAGCCCCATCTGGACTCACACAAATTTCTCCCCTCCACTTACATTCTTTCCTCTAGCTTCACAATTTGCAACTCTTCACTCCTCTTTCTCACACCTTCTGTCTTTTCATCTCTGGCATTTGTCCAACCATCTTCCAATTTTCCCAGACAAGGTCCAAATTGCAGAAGACAGATTTTCTGCATGTTACTTTCTATCTACTTCATGAATGAAACTTTATGCATTAAATAACTTTATCAGATCTCTCTTCAAAAGGTCCTCTTGCTTCCAGTAGAACATCCCTGAGTTTTCCAGTCTTTCCACAGGACAATCCAAGCAATAATCTTAGTAACACTCTTTAACATCTTTATCAAATCAATTCACATTTGCCAAGTGACTGATATGTTTCTAGTACTTTCCAAATTACCAAAGTTAACTTGACAGTTCTATAGTTATCAGTTTTTTTTCCCAACAAATCCATGGCATTTTTTGAACAGTAGATACCAGGAACTGCAGATGCTAATTTACAAAAAAAAGCCGTAAAGTGTTCAAAAATAAACGTGGACACTGGCCCTTCAGCCAACCGAGTCCACACTGACCTGTGATCTCTGTACATGAACACTATCCGACACACAATCGGGACAATTTTACAATTTTACCAAGCCAATTAACCTACTAATCTGTACGTCTTTGGAGTGTGGGAGGAAACTGGAGCAACCGGAGAAAACCCACGCAGATCACAGGGAGAACGTACAAACTCTGTACAGACAAGTACCTGCAGTCATGATCGAAACAGGGTGTCTGGCACTGTAAGGCAGCAGCTCTCCCACTGCGCCACCCAAGCGCTCGAATAACTCAGCGGGTCAGGCAGCAACTCTGATGAACATGGATAGGTGACGTTTCAGGTCAGGACTCTTCTTCAAGCCTTCTTCTGAAGAATGGTCCCGACCCGAAACATCAACTATCTATGTTCTCCAGAGATGCTGCCTGACCCATTGAGTTACTCCAGCATGTTGTGTGTTTTTCTTTTGTAAACCAGCTTCTGCAGTTTCTTATTTCTCTAGTTCCAGGACATTGGCTTCATTATTTAGCTTTATTATCCAAATGTCAATGTACTAGACAGGTCCAAGGCTTCAAAACATGATCATGTTGGCTCTCCTTCGCTCCTTAGATGCTGCTGCACCCGCTGAGTTTCTCCAGCCTTTTGTGTACCCTCGATTCTCCAGCATCTGCAGTTCCTTCTTCAACAACCTGTTGGGTGGTTACTGCCTGTCTTGTACAATGATATGAGTGATATTGAGATGTACAGTAATTTGACTGTCAGAAAACCTTTCTTCACGTGAGACGTTTATGTAAGGCATTGTCAATAGTGAAAGGCCTGGACAGAGTGAATGTGATGTTTCCACTAGTGGGAGAGTCTAGGATCTGAGGGCATAGTCGCAGAATAAAAGGACGTAACTTTAGAAAGGAGATGAGGAGGAATTTCTTTAATCAGATGGTGGCGAATCTGTGGAATTCATTGCCACGGACGGCTATGGAGGCCAAGTTGATGGATATTTTTTAAGGAGGAGATTGATAGATTCTTGATTAGTATGGGTGTCAGAGGTTATGTGGAGAAGGCAGGAGAATGGGGTTAGGAAGGAGAGATAGTAAGATTAAATGAGAACTTACCAATTTGAAGTTTGATCCTTATTTTATGAGGAGTTATGATGAGGGATTTCGTGAAGACCCCGCCAGCACGCATACGCCACATTCTTCAAAGCAGCGGTGTGAAATCACATATAGAAGTATTGACTGATGATAGTAAGATTAAGATTAAGAGAACTAACATACCAGTTGACCTTATAATAGAGGGTTGGGAGCGGAGGCCACGAAATGCGTGGCTACACAAAGGCGTCTATCTACAGGGTAGGCCAAGAACTTCAATTTTAGCCCGGCTGACCCTGGTCTGTGATGTTTTAGTAACTCATTGACAAAGAAGGTTACTTTGGTAGGGGTTGATATCATATTGTCCAATTTTAATTTGTGAAGGGTCTGGACCCGTTGTGCAGTAACGAGTGCCATCAGCATCACCACTTTATAGGTGAGCTTAGCCAATGAGAGTGTTGAGATCGGTGCCCAACCCCTGAGTAGGGACAAGACCAGTCCGATATCCCAGGTTAGCGTGTATTGAGGCCCGCGAGGATTAGAATTAAAAATACCCCTCATTAGTTTGGACACCAGAGAATGGGATCCCACTCCAAGCCTGAGGTAGGATGATAAAGCGCTCCTCGCGCTGTTGATGGTACTGTAACTGAGGCCCTCATCGTAGTGGAGGCCCGCCAGGATTTCCAGCGCGTCCGTGATCGTTGCAGAGTTGTAATTGGTATTAGTCCTGGAACGTAAAATGGATAGGTATATGGACGTGAAGGGAATGGAGGGGTATGGTCTGTGCAGGTAGATGGGACTAGGGGAAAACAAATGGTCGGCACGGACTGGAAGGGCCGAGAGGGCCTGTTTCCGTGCTGTAATTGTTATATGGTTATATGGTTATATGGTTAACAAAATGCCTCCCATTTCTTGACATGGGTAAGGTATTGTATCCTTGTGGACTCTCTGCACGACGCCGTGATGATGTCCGTGGTCCTGTTCGACTGCCCGAATTCCAGAAGTGGCCTTTTCAGAACCTGCAAGCCAACAGGTTCATGTGACCACGGCACAGATGATTTTCCCCTGTTACGGGATGAATCAGGAGGTTGTGGCGTTTGGGAACCGGAAGGCACGGTTCCTTTACCATGTCAAGGATCACCGGGAACCATGGCTGTGTAGGCCAGTCGGGTACTATCAGGATCCCTGATGCGGAGTCTAATTGGATTTTCCGCAATACCCGACTGATGAGGCAGAAAGGGGGAAATGCATAGAAGAACAAATTCCCCCAATGCAGCGAGAAAGCATCCATCGCTACTGCCCCAAGGTCTGGTTCCCATGCGACATATGTTGGTATCTGATGGTTAAGTCTAGATGCAAAGAGGTCAATACCTGGCGTTCCATATCGAGCTATAATGTCAGTAAATACCTGGTGGTTCAACATCCATTCGGTGTTGTCATTGAATATGCGTGACCTGGTGTCCGCCACTGTGTTGAGCTTACCCGGAAGGTAGGTCGCTGAAATCCAAATGTCTCTTTCTATGCACCAGTGCCAAATTATATTTGCCAATTCATCACAAGATATCGACTTGATACCACCCATATGATTTAAATATGCCACCACTGTGGTGTTGTCTATTTGCATACAAACATGCAAATGATGCATGTCTGCACAGTAGGCCCGTAGCCCGTGAAACGCTCCCAACATTTCTAAATAGTTTATACTTCGTGCCTGAAGTAATGTAGATTCGTGCGAGTTCCATCTACCACCACAACTGGAGGTGGTGTAGGCAGCTCCCCAACTGTGAGCGTTGGCGTCAGTTTGTAACACGACTGAAGGATTTGTAACTATGATGGGATTAAAGCAATGTCGACTGTTGCTAATCCACCATCGCAGTTCGATTTTTGCTTTGGCCGATAGCTGCATAGGTCTGTCAAAATGACCAGCATGAGATTTGAGTGCTGAGATTTGGCTCTTTGTAAATTTTGATAACGTAACGGTCCATAATGTGCGGCTGGAAATGTGGCCACAAGTTTCCCGATTACCCTGGCAGCATGCCGAATGGTCGGTTTGTTGGCGCAAACAAGGTTATTACATGCCTCTATTAAGTCTGTCGCCTTGTTTTTTGGCAAAGTGACAGTCATGTGAATTGTGTCAATCGTGATCCCCAGATAGTCCATTACGATAGAGGGCATTAACTTGGATTTATCTGGATGGGTGATAAATCCCAGCTTTTGAAATAGTGAGTTGGTGGCTGTCACGGCTAATTTAGCCAATTCCAAGGTTTTTCCCAGAATTAAAATGTCATCAAGCCATGATAATATGGTTTTGTTTTCGTAAAACCGCCAATACTGGTTTCAATATTTTGATAAATAACCTGGGAGCTGTTGTTAATCCATTGGGCAGCACTCTGTACTGCCATAACGGCCTCATCCAGATAAATTTCAAATATCTGCGGTGATCTTCATGTATGGGTTCCAGAAAGTATGCATCTTTTAGGTCGATGCAGGCCATGAAGTACCCTTTGGAAACTAGTTGTTTGGCAGTTACAAATGTTTCCATTTTGAAATGGGTATATTGCACAAAAGTAATCAGTTGGGTTAGGGCAATAATAATGCGGCATCCACCATCTTTTTTGGTTTTGGTGAAGATCTTTGATACAAACTCAAGATGTTCATGCTTTGTTTTCTCTATTGCTCCCTTTGCATATAACCTAAATAGATCCGCATGTCCTTCCACTTTCTCTTTTTTAGAAAGCACAAATTTCCGGTTAGGTACATGTTGAACTGGTGGGAGGAGTTTGTTACTGAATTCAATTTTATATCCCTGAATACTGTGCAACATAAAGAGGTCAGAATTTATGGAGCTCCATGCATCCCAAAACAAGCGTAATCTACCCCCTATTTGTGAATTTATACATGCAGTACTCCCAAGGCAACCAGACCCACCTACCTCCATGGTTACCGGTGGCGTTTGGTCCTTGGCTCTTGGGAGGTGGAGACGCTGTCTTCCACGAAGGTCGCTCTGGGCCCTGGCCTAAAAAAGACCTCTGTGTAAATGGTGCGACCTTCGGAGTTTTGCCCGGCATCCTGTCTGTATGGAAGCGGGGCCTGTAGGTGGTTGCATAGGGATGCTGCTGCCGGTATGCTGTTGATTTGATGGCGGAAGGTGGCTTTATCATGCCCACTGCTTTCGCTTCCTCATCTGGACACCATACCCAGAAGATCTTCTTCTTGCATCCCCAGCGTTTTTGGATCTTCAGTCAACCCCCCCTTCGAAGTCAGCCCAGCCCTGACTCCTGACGCTCCCCTCCGAGGAGGGAGAGATATTGGGCAGCCCTGAATAGGGTGCTGCCATGGGCCTGGAAGGATGCCCACGGTGACCAGACTCCTGCTGGAGTAGGTCCCTCTGGAGCAATTGCTGCATCGTCCGCTCCATGCGGGAAATACGATCGCCCTCGCTATAAGCGACCGGCAGGTCGTCATTCCCGGACTCGGCTGAGTCAACGGGGCTGCCCGACCTCTGAGTGGCCTGACCGCCAGTTCGCGGTGGTCTTCCGGACTGTTGCGGTAGGAAGTCGGGGCCTGCCGTTTCAACGGGGCTGCCCGACTTCCGCGCGGCTTTACCGCCAGTCCGCGGTGGTCCTCCGGACTGTAGCGGTATGAAGTCGGGGGCTGCCGTTTGTTCAACGGCCAGCTCCGGAGTCTTTGGCCTCTGATAGTTATCCGAGGTCCCGCGGCCCTCCGTGGCGTGCCTGGAAGCAGCCCTCTTTTTCCCTCGAGCTTTCTCCATGCTCGACTTGTAGGTGCTCTGTAACAACAAATGAAAAGCAGAATGCCTAACCAACTCAAGGTTAGCTAACCTTACCTGAGGATCGTCCTTTTAAAGTTGCCAGTAGAGGAGTTGCACTCCTCCCAGCCTGTCGGTTGCAATGCGAGCGACGATATGTCACTATGGCGGGGTCTTCACGAAGTCACTCACGTGATTTCGAAGTAAAATAGATCAGCCATGATTGAATGGCAGAGGAGACTTGATGGGCCGAATGGCCTAACTCTGTTCCTGGAACTTTGGAATCCAAGAATTCCATTTAATTATGTAACTACATCAAGATGGATGAGTCACACCTAACCCATGCTGCAGGAAACTGCCAGGATTGGATTAACTGCCAGGATTGGATTAACAACCCCTGTTACATCCCTCCCAGCTTTACTTTCACTGATGTTCCATCTACTGCTAAGGCCAACATAAAGTCATTGAATCATAGAGTGATACTGTGGAAACAGGCCCTTCGGCCAACTCACCCACACCGGCCAACAATGTCCCAGCTACATGAGGTCCATTGTGCTTGGTCCATTTCCCTCCAATTGGATATGTCCCGAGAAGAACCCAGCTGAAATGTATCTGAGGACTCGTCATCAGATATACATATTATAACATCGTGTGAGTATGAAGAAGGCTGATTAGTGTTGATCCTAGGATAATAAAGAGTATATTAGGGAACAGAATAGGAATAGAGATACAGTGATAGATCAGAATATAATAGGTTTGAATAGGGATAGTATTGCAGAATTACAGTGAATGTATGGGAAAGCATGGGTGCATGATGTAACTTGCTTTGTCCCAAGTTTTTTCAGGAATTTTAAGTTTGAGGTTCAACAATGGAATGGGCAGCAACACGGATGGAGGGAAATCCTGCCCACAAAAACACGGGGGGTGAAGACTCATCAGATGGAAATTGTGAAGTTATGCCCATGAAAACTCGGGACACTTGGCAAGATTCTGGGAAGAAACATCATCATCTTGTGTTGCTGATAATTGGGAAATGTGAAGTACACGCATATGTATATCTGGTTAGCTGATTATTGAACATGCATATGTATATCTGGTTAGCTGATTATTGAACTATAAACGATGGGTTATCATATATGATAAAAAGGAAGGAATGTTAATCCTGGCCAAATTGGAGAGGCTAGGACTAAAATAGGGGTAATAGCTTCAGGGCTGCTGGGAGATTTGGTCAATTTGGAATTGCTCTCTGCAGAACTGGGACAAGCTGCGGAGTGGTGCCAGTGTGTCTCGAGCCTAGAGACAAATATGCAAGAAAAGAATAAGAACATCTGCAGACCCTGTCAATTAGGTGCAAATTGCATAGAATGGATGGCTGCACACCAGACATACACCTTGTAAATAATTGTAAATAGTGTTGCAGAGTTCTACTTTGCCGAGTGTTGATTGGGTGAGGTATTGAGCCGTCTGGGTTTCTGGCAGATCAGGGTAAATGATTCTAAGTTGGCTTCCTTGAGAAGTCCTGTTTGAATACAATGTATTGAGCTGCTATGTTATCGGGTTAGGGAAATGTCTGTTATGTATGGGGTTAATCGATATCTGTAATTGGATTATTAAGAGACCACCCCCATGTGGTTTGGCCACTCGAGATCCTGGGACCTATAAAAGTCCGCTGCCAAGAGGTCCTGCGTTGATCGTCTGGGAGAGCGTTTGTGACGTGCCTCTGTTTGAGCAAGCCCTAGAGGGCTTGAACAGGCAGACACGAGGATCGAACCGGCAGTGGGATAGGTACAGTAATTGAACTGTAATTGTGTTTTGTCAAAATAAAGAGTAGTTGTTCAAGTGCTTGATTCAGTGATTTTTGACAAACTATACTGGGGGGAAGCTAAGAACAAGCAATTTACAGTCCCAGCCTCAACTACCTCATCTGGCAGCTTGTTCCATACACCCACCCCACCCTTTGTGTGTAAAAGTTACCCCTCGGATACCTATTAAATGTTTTTCCCTTCACCTTGAACCTATGTCCCCTGGTCCTCGATTCCCCTACTCTGGGCAAAAGATCTACCCGATCTATTCCTCTCATGATTTTGTATACCTCTACAAGATCACCCCTCATCCTCCTGCGCTCCAAGGAATAGAGACCCAGCCTACTCAACCTCTCCCTATAGCTCACACCCTCTAGTCCCGGCAACATCCTCATAAATCTTTTCTGAACCCTTTCAAGCTTGACAATATCTTTCCTATAACATGGTGCCCAGAACTGAGCACAATATTCTAAATGCGGTCTCACCAACGTCTGTACAACTGCAACGTGACCTCCCAACAGATTGGCATGTTAAGGGGCTGTCCCACTGTTCAAGCTAATTCAAGAGCTCTCCCGAGTTTAAAAAAAAAATCAAACTCGTGGTAAGCACGTAGAATGTACGTAGCGGGTACGTCAGAGCTCGGGACGCCTCTTAGCGGCTCGTAACGCTAACGGCAGGTACTCGGGAAACGTGGTAAGCTCGTGAAGACTCGTGAAGATTTCTCAACTTTTTTAAACGTAATTCTCCGAGTTCGAATCAGGGGAAACTCGGGAGAACTCTTGAATTAGCTTGTATAGTGGGACAGCCCCTTTAGTATATTCAAAATATAATTCCCTAGTTTGGTCACTTTTTTGACAAATATGTTAACACTTCCTGCCTTGCAAACACACGTCTGATCAAATAACTTTTCTGGAGAGTTTCTTTGCAGATTTACAGCAATATAAACATAGAACATTTAAAAATATTAACTTGGCAGATTATAAAAAAAACTTTTCATCACATGGTTCCCTTCCAAATTACCTTAACCCGTTTTGTTTCATACTGTTCCAATATGTCCATGGCCTTTAATAATAGTACCATTTGCTCATCTGCACTATCTTCCACATTGGAGACCCTCCAACTGTCTTCAATGGACTTTATCTTGCATTAAACGCTATCCATTGCATCCTGTTTAAGAAAGAACTGCAGATGCTGGAAAAATCGAAGGTTGACAAAAATGCTGGAGAAACTCAGCGGGTGAGTTTCTCCATATTCCTTCGCTGCCTCACCCGCTGAGTTTCTCCAGCAATTTTGTCTACCTTCCCCTTCATCCAGTATCTGTACACTTGATCGTAATCATGTATGGTCTTTCCGCTGACTGGTTAGCATGCAACAAAGAGCTTTTCGCTGCATCTCGGTGCACATGGCAATAAACTGAACTGAACTAAGCAAGCTTGATTCACCCACATTTAGTATTCCCATTCTTTCTCCTCTGAATTCCAGTGTAAGTCAATGGGCTGAATCAAGGCGCTCATGTTATGTGGAACTTGTTGGGTCCACAGCCATGTCTAGGCAACTTTCGATACAGTGGTTAGAGGCATTGTTGACTCAGGAAACCACACAATCCGCATTATTCACCTACTTCCCCAGCAGCTAAATGAGAGAAGGCTATTTCAGAAAGCAAAGTTAAGCTTGTCTTTTCTCTGTGTGCAGTTTCATGGCGTTGAACCCTATTCTTTGAATTTGCAGGTGTCAACTGTTGTTCAGTGGTTACATTTCCACCAATGGATCGGAAGGGCACGGATTCAGGTTCCACTGAGGGACCTCAGCACGAAACCAAGGAGCAAGACACGAAACGCTGGAGTAACTCAGCAGATCAGGCAGCATCTCTGGATACTGAGAGCCAGGGGAAAGAGAAACGAGAGATATAGACGGTGAGTGGAAGATATGGAATAAAGCAACGAGTATCACGTAAACAGGCCATTGTTAGGCCGAGTCGGGAAGCTCTAACGACGCAGAGGCTCGACCAGCCCTGTCGCGGGGTACGATTCGCCCGGCGCGGGGGAGCTGACATCCCCCCGATACAGGAACTGATCGCCCCGACGCGGAGGGCACAAACGCCGCCGGCTACGGGAGTCAAGATCGTCCCGTCCCGAACAAAGAAGGGAAGAGAATTGAACTTTTTTTTTCGCCTTCCATCACAGTGAGGAATGTGGAGGAGTCACTGTGGTGGATGTTTATGTTAAAATGTGTTTTGTGTTTTCCGTTGCTTTTTATTTGTATGACTGACTTGGCAAATGAAATTCCTCGTATGTTGCAAAACGTACTTGGCTAATAAAGTATTATTGTGATTGATTGAAACAAGTTACAGACAATGAGACTCAACAAGACGCCTTTGAAGCTCGCACAACGACTGGGGTAGGGGTGGGACGGAGAGAGAGGGGGGATGCAAGGGTTACTTGAAGTTAGAGAAATCAATATTCATACCACTGGGTTGTAAGCTGCCCCCTGCAACTCCTAACCTACCCTAACCTACCCTTGACAGCAGTACGGTGGCGTGGCTGGTAGAGCAGCTGCCTCACAGCACCAGGGACCCGGGATCAACCTGACCTTGGCTGCTGACTATGTGGAGTTTGCCCATTCTCCCTCTGACCACACAGGTTTCTTCCACATGCACCGGTTTCCTCCCGCATCCCAAAGTCGTGCGGGTTTGTAGGTTAATTGGCCTCGGTAAAAAAAATAGCTGAACAGTTCGGAGGGAGTGGGTATGATACTAGAATAACACAGATACGAGAATAACACAGAATAACACAATAACATCAATTTAATGGTCAACGGAGTCAGTGGAGGCTGAAGGGCCTGTTTCCATGCTGTATCTCTAAACTAAATGAAAGTTCAGTCTCCAAAGTTATTGGCAATTCCCAGAGAATATTAAGATGTGTAAAACACAAAGTACTGGAGTAATAGAATAGAATAGAATGCCGTTTATTGTCATTTAAACATACAAGGTTCAAATGAAATTTCATTCCTGCGATCATAACAGCAAAAAACTAAAACACACAATTAACACAATTCCACACAAGCATCCATCACAGTGAATCTCCAAACACCTCCTCACTGTGATGGAAGGCAAAGTCTTATCTCTTCCCTGTTCTCTGTTCTTTATTCTTCTTCTCCCGCAGTCAAGCAGCCAGACTGCTGCATCGAGCTGATTGAAGCATTTGATGTTAGAGCCCCCGGCGGGGATGGTAAGTCCCGCGGCCGTTTAAGCCGCGTCGGGCGATGTAAGGCCCTGTCCGGGTCAGGCATCAACTCAGCGGGTCAGGCAGCATGGCCAGCGAACATGGACCACTCGATGTTTCACGTCGGGACCCTGTAGTTGGGGGGAGAAAGTTTTCTTTCTCTTGAATGAGAATGAGGCATTGGTGAGACCAATTCTGGAGTTTAGTGTACAATTTTGGTCGCCTAATTATAGGAAGGATGTCAACAAAATAGAGAGAGTACAGAGGCGATTTACTAGAATGTTGCCTGGGATCCAGCAACTTTGTTACAGAGAAAGGTTGAACAAGTTAGGTCTTTATTCTTTGGAGCGCAGAAGGTTAAGGGGGGACTTGATTGAGGTCTTTAAAATGATGAAAGGGATAGACAGAGTTGACGTGGATAAGCTTTTCCCATTAAGGGTAGGGAAGATTCAAACAAGAGGGCATGACATACGAATTAAGGGACGGAAGTTTAGGGGTAACGTGAGGGGGAACTTCTTTACTCAGAGGGTGGTGGCTGTGTGGAATGAGCTTCCAGCAGAAGTGGTGGAGGCAGGATCGATTTTAACATTTAAAAGTAAAGTGGATAGGTATATGGACGGGAAGGGAATGGAGGGGTATGGTCTGAGTGCAGGTAGATGGGACTAGGGGAAAACAAATGGTCGGCACGGACTGGAAGGGCCGAGAGGGCCTGTTTCCGTGCTGTAATTGTTATATGGTTATATGGTAATGAGCCGGAAAGCAGATCCTGACCTGAAACTTCATCTGTCCATTCCCTTCACAGGTGCTGCCTGACACGCGGAGTTACTCCAGTACCTTGTGCTTTGCTCAAGATTCCAGCATCTGCAGTTCCTCGTTTCTCCATGAAGATGTGCAATAAATACGTGCTTATGATCTGTGACATGAGGTTTATCATGTGTGGGTAGACAAAAATGCTGGAGAAACTCAGCGGGCGAGGCAGCATCTATGGAGTGAAGGAATAGGTGACGTTTCGGGCCTCGCCACCTATTTCCTTCGCTCCATAGATGCTGCCTCACCCGCTGAGTTTCTCCAGCATTTTTGTCTACCTTCGATTTTTCCAGCATCTGCAGTTCTTTCTTAAACCTTTATCATGCGTGGAACGTTTTTCAGTTGTAGTCATTCCAACAAACTGGAATCTTGAGTTAAACACAATGTGCCAGAGGAACTCCACAGGTCAGGCTACATCTGTGGAGATAACGTACGGGCGACGTTTTGGGTCCGCATCTTTTTTTCAGTTTGATTCGGAAAAAATAAAGTTTTCTCTCGCCTTACCACAGCCAGTCTAAAAATAGGTCATGAGATGAAACGTCGCCTTCCCATGTCTTCTTGAGATGCTGCCTGACCCGCTGAGTTACTCCAGCAGTTTGTGCTTTACACGTCTGCTTAATTTTCTGCAGGATATTACGAATTGACAATAGTAAACTTGGTAAAGAGCACAATTAATTATCTCAGTGTACAATTGATAGTAATTTGGAGCTTTCGATTCAATATTAGTCATATGTTTAGTTCAGTTTAGTTTAGAGAGTAACACAGTGTGGAAACAGGCCCTTCGGCCCAACTTGCCCACACCGTCCAACATGTCCCAGCTACACCAGTCCCACCTGCCTGCGCTTGGTCCATATCCCTCCTAACCTGTCCTATCCATGTACCTGTCTAACTGTTTCTTAAACGATGGGATAGTCCATGCCTCAACTACCTCCTCTGTTTCATACACCCACCAACCTTTGTGTGAAAAAGTTACCTCTCGGATTCCTATTAAATCTTTTCCCCTTCACCTTGAACCTATGTCCTCTGGTCCTCGATTCCTCTACTCTGGGCAAGAGACTCCTGTGCATCTACCCGATCTATTCCTCTCATGATTTTGTACATTGAAAAGATTTAATTTAGTTTAGTTTAGTTTAGAGAAACAGCGTAGAAACCGGCCTTTCATCCCCATTAAATCCAGGCTAACCAGTGATCACCTGTAAATTAGTTCTACCCTACACGCTACAGAATCTAACTAACCAACAACTTTGGAATCTGGGAGGGAACCAGATCACCCGGAAAAAATCCATACGGTCACAGCAAGAACGTGCAAACTCTGTACAGACGGCACCTAGTTAGTTTGTGTCGTTTATTTCCCACGTGTACCGAGGTACATTGAAAGGTTTTTGTTGCGTGCTAACCAGTCAGCGGAAAGACAATACATGATTGCAATCGGGCCTTCCACAGTGTACATGATACATGTACACTGACAGAGGGTACTGCAAGGTGAAGTCCGATTAAAGATAGTCCGAGGGTCTTCAAACAAAGTAGATGTTAGCTCAGGACCGCTCTCTAGTTGGGGATCAAATCATTTAGTTGCCCGATAACAGCTGGGAAGAAACTGTCCCTGTTTGAATGAAGCCGGGTCTCTGACGCTGTAAGACAGCAACTCTACCGCTGCGCCACCGTACCGCCCTATATGAGCAGTGCATGAAGAGACTTCGATTGGTATCACTTTGGGAACTGACAGTGAACCATCTCACTCGCAGTTTTACTCTATTTCAGGTCCTCATAGCCAGCTCCTAGTTGAAAGACTGCGGCCCCTGGTCCTAGACTCTCCCACTAGTGGAAACATCCTCTCCACATCCACTCTATCCAGGCCTTTTGCCATTCGGTAAGTTTCAATGAGGTCCCCCCCTTGTCCTTCTAAACTCCAGCGAGTACAGGCCCAGTGTTGACTGATGCTCATCATAATGTACGCTAACCCAACCCAAGTACCTTTTCCCGATGTTGAGTCATCTGTAGAAACCATTTTGTTTAGTTCATTTTAGTCTGAGTTAGAGATACAGAGCGGAAACGGGCCCCCTTTGAGTCAGCGACGACCAGCGATCCCCGCACACTAATGGGCCTGTCCCATTTACGCGACTTTTTTGGCGACTGCCGGCACCCGTCATAGGTCGAGGAAAATTTTCAACGTTGAAAATTCAGCGGCGACCAGAAAGACGCTACGATTCTTTGGGCGACTGAGGAGACTACTCACGACCATACAGGCGACACTTTGGCGACATGTCGCGGGGTGAGGCCTGTACGGTCGTGAGTAGTCGCCCAAAGAGTCGTACCTTGTTCTGGTTTTTCAACATGTTGAAAACTTTCGGAGACCTATGACGGGTGCCGGCAGTCGCCGAAAAAATCGCTTAAGTGGGACAGGCCTTTAACACTATCCTACACTGGGGACAGACTTAAGGCTCTGTCTCACCAGCATGCAACTGCATGCGACTAGCCCGACAAAATCGGAAGCGGGGGTCGCGTGGAGGTCGGGCGATCCCCGAGCGAGCTGACGTGAAGTTCGTGCGAAGTCCGAGGGAAGGTTGCGCGTGACGTCATTTTTCCTCATATAAACGGGGCTGCAGGCTGCTTGCTATTCCATGATCATCATGGAAGAGACACAGAAACAGATACAGATTGCATTGCTGCAACAGCAAGAGAGGCTTCTGTTAGCAGCAGCCCTCATGCTGGCAGGTCAGCTGGGCAGGAGTTCAACAAGGAGTTCAACAAGGAAGGCTATGAAGAAACCCAGGAAGAGGTCTTTGTGGGTGAGGTCTTTGTTCCGGATGAGACCCACTTTGGGCCAGTATGAGAACATGGTGACTGATCTGCAGCAGAAAGATGAGGCTGCCTTTAGAAATTTCACCAGGTTACCCCCTGACCTGTTTCAGGAGCTAAAGACACGAGTCGGACCTCTTCTGCAGAAAAGAGACACCGTCATGCGGAAGTCACTGGAACCAGGCCTGCGTCTAGCCATCACCCTCCACTACCTTGCGTCAGGGGATTCCTACAAGAGCCTCTCATACAACTTCCGTGTGGCTCACAACACCATCAGCAAGGTCGTCCGAGAGACCATCAACAATGCATATGAAGAAATGATTGACCGCCCTAGTACGCCTGACGAGTGGAGGATAGTGGCAACTGGCTTTCAAACCAGATGGAACTTCCGGCACACATGTGGGGCAGATGACGGGAAGCATGTGGCCATCCGGTGTCCACCCAGGGGAGGTTCTACGTACTTTAACTACAAGAAGTTCCATTCCAGCGTGCTGTTAGCTGTGGTCGATGCAAACTACAACTTCCTGTTTGTGAATGTGGGCATACCTGGCAGTGCCGCAGATGGAGGGATCTGGAGAGAGACCTCCCTTGGGCAGGCACTGGAAGAAGGGAGAGCAGGCCTTCCTGATCCAGTACCTCTACCGGGAGAAGACAATCCTGACATCCCCTACGCATTGATTGGTGATGATGCCTTCGCACTCAGGCCATGGATGATGAACCCATACCCTCACAGGCAGATGTCTAGGGAGCGAAGGATCTTTAATTACAGGCTGTCCAGGGCTAGGAGGGTCATGGAAAATGCTTTTGGTATCCTTGCTAGCAGATTCAGATTCCTGCTGTCTACAATGGAGCAGGAGCCCGAGAATGTGCAGACCATTGTCTACACGGCATGCGTCCTCCACAACCTGATCCGCACCAGAGGTGCAGCAGCAGCCATGGTGGAGGGTGACACGATGGACAAACAGACAGGAGAAGTCACACCAGGTTCTTGGAGAGATGCAAGACAGGCTGCACCGATGGTGGCACTAGGTGCATTGCAAGGAAACACCAGCAACAAACGAGCAAAGGAGCAGAGGGACCATCTCTGTGCTTACTACAGCTCCGAGCGAGGCAGTGTACCCTGGCAGAACAATATGTGGCGAGGATCACAAGCAAACATCCCACACCACAGAGGACCACCACTGCAGGAACTGATCTAATAAAAGGAGGATCTATGTACGTTAATGGAAGGTTTTTGTATGTGAAATGAGTAATGAGTAATACTGTGATAATAATAATATCTCACACATCGCACATTGTACTTTCTTTGAAATGTCATAATTTTAAAAGCGGAAAAATGCATTTGTGTGCTTTACATGACGTCTGATGACACACTTTGCAATTCAATGCAGTTCAATGCCTGTGTGTGTTTCATTTATCTAATAAAGCGTGGATTTTATATGTGAGATGCATTCCATTATTAGACGTGGTTACCATATGAGAGATCAACTCCATGATTAACAACTGCTTCTCCCACTACACGAAAAGGTTACACTGAAGTTTAATAATCAAGTTGTGTGTGAGGTTATCTCCATTAAAGACAAAGACCTGTGACTTTATAAGAATCAATTTCTTTATTTAGTGCAAACAAAGAATAAAACAGTGAAATAAACTGAAATGTGCAACACACGAGCAAACAGAATAGTGAATGTTGGAGAGAGCATCACTCATTATGGCCCATTTGCACTGGGCAATCCTCCATCAGATAGTCAGAGATAGTGGGAGAAGGAGCTGAGGATGGAGCTGAGTAAGGAGATGGGGAAGGAGATGGGGTAGGAATTGGTGAGGGTGTTGAGGTAGAAGATAGGGCAGGAGATGGGACAGGAACTGAAGCAGGAGCAGGGTCAGGGACAGCAGCATGGTCAGAAACAGTGGCTGGACCCTCCTGGGTCTGTATGTTCTCTATAATAACCTGCTTCACATTATCCTGCATGGCTTTCTTCTTGATGATCCTGGGGTTCCTTGTTCTCCTCGTGTTCTCTGGAGTTCGGTGCAGCTAGGAAGAACTCCGTTGCAAGAAACGCGGTAAGTGGTGGTTCTTTTCAAAACGCGCGCGCTTTTTTTGTGTCGCGGTAAAGGCGGGCCGACTAATAATGCGCGTCGCATGGCGTCGGGCAGTGACGTCATCGCGCAACGCCATGCGGAAGACGCACGACGTCAAGACGTTACTCGCGTCCTCAATGCGGCTGCGGCCGAAAGGATTTTGCCGCGCGGGATTTTTGAACAGTGTCGGTTTTTCGGAGCTCCGCGCGATGTCAGGACCAGCTCCGCACAACTCCACACGGCTCCGGCGATCGAAGCGGGACCGGCCCCGCGACGCCGGACGGCTCAAGCGACCACGTTAGGTCGCGCTCATCGCATGGAGTTGCATATTGCTGGGACAGGCCCTTTATGCATTTCTATACATCTCTCCACATTTGTAGGGAACCACAAGCTGGGGTCATGAGCAGACATCTCTCAGAGAAGGAACGAGCTGCCAAAAACAGAGGAGTAACTGCACTAGGACTCTCAATAGGATTCAATGACCTGGAAATTGCTTTGTGGAGTGGAGTTTTGTGCAGGAATCAAAGCAATTGAATTTACGACTCCTTTGATAAATGATAAACACATTTAGTTTGTCTGTACATGGGTCATGCAGCTGGCTAAATCTGTTCCAGACTCTGTAGGCATCTGATGAACAGAGACTACCAGGATGTGGGATGATGTCAAATGGAATGTGAACCATGCGTGAATGTCACTTGAACAAAGTTTGTGTGTGCATCGGAAGCCCAATGCAATGCAAGTGTGAACAAGGCAGACACTGAGGGGCCTGTCCCACTTGGCCGTCATTTACTCGACAGGCCGGCAGTGACTGACGCACGACGTTCGTCCGCGTCTCCGTGCGTCCGCACAGCCATCTGGAGCGCGTGACGTCATTTGAAGATAGTCACAAAATGCAGGAGTAACTCAGCGGGACCGGCAGCATCTCTGGAGAGAAGGAATGGATGATGTTTCGTGTCGAGACTTTTCTTCAGTCTGACACGAAGAAAATATCTTGAAGGAAGGTTGCGCCGCGAGAGGGTGTCCCACTTGGACATAAATATACGCGACAGGCCGGTGGCGCACGAAGATTTTGTGCAGAACGAAATCCTGGAGCGCTGCGCAACTCCAAACTCCTCCACGCCACTCCATGCGCTTGTCCCACGCTACCCACACGCTACCCACACGCTACCAGGTCACGTAAATGGCGCGCAAATGATGGCCAAATGGGACAGGCCCTTTAGACACGGTTTAGTTTATTGTCACGTGTACTGAGGTACTGTGAAAAGCCTTTGTTGCGTGCTGACCAGTCAGTTGAAAGACAACACATGATTACAATCGAGCCATCGACAGTGCACATGACCTTGCAACCAGAAAGCAAAATATTTGGTAGACACAAAATGTTGGAGTAACTCAGCGGGTGAGGCAGCATCTGTGGAGAGAAGGAATGGGTGACGTTTCGGGTCGAGACCCTTCTTCAGACTTCAATTTTGGCAACAGCACAATTCCAGATCGCAAGGAATTGCACAGAATTGTCCCTTCCGTTGGATGGACTCATGGATGGAATGGCCAACCTTCCTTCCAGATATTTCAAGAGGGTTTGTACACAAAAAAAGAGATGCAATGCTGTAAGGCCGGGTTTGGAATATTACGAGCAATTTTGGGCATCATATCTGGGGAAGGATGTGCTGGCTCTGGAGCGGGTCCAGAGGAGGTTTACAAGAATGATCCCAGGAATGAGCAGGTTAACATATGATTAGCGATTGTCGGCACTGGGCCCGTACTCGCTGGAGTTTAGAAGAATAAGTGGAACCTCATTGAAACGTACAGAATAGTGCAAGACTTGGATAGAGTGGATGTGGAGAGGATGTTTCCACTAGTGGGAGAGTCTAGGACCAGAGGTCATAGCCTCAGAATTAAAGGACGTTCCTTTAGGAAGAAGATGAGGAGGATTTTGTTTTAGTCAGAGGGTGGTGAATCTGTGGAATTCTTGTGACACAGAAGGCTGTGGAGGCCAAGTCAGTGGATATTTTTAAGGCAGGGGTAGATAGATTCTTGATTAGTGCAGGGGTTATGGGGGAGAAGGCAGGAGAATGGGGTTTGGAGGGAGAGATAGATCAGCCATGATCGAAAGGCGGAGGAGACTTGATGGGCCAAATGGCCTAATTCTGCTCCTATCACTTATGACCTTACGAGCTTGCAACCAGAAGGCAAAATATTTGATCATTGATCAGTTTGAAACTTCAAAGTTTCAACATGTGTGGTTTCTGCTTCCAGCTAGCATGCGTTCAACTTGCAGCCAGCTCTCTTGTTTGTTCTTTGGATGTGTGCATCAGCAGGGAATCCAAAAGCCAAGCTTGCTGACACTGCGTCGAGCTGACTAGCAGTGCCTCCAGCCACCCTACAGCGCTGTGTGAGATTAATCCGACCGGTGGCAACATCAGAGGCGCGGCTGAGGGTGTAGCAGAGAGAGGGCAGGATAGAGAGGGCAGGCAGCCAGCTCTTCCATACTGCCCTGGGTAACCTTGGTGGAGGATGAAGAAAATTGAGAGATTTACTTACGAGATACAGCGCGGAAACAAGCCCTTCGGCCCACCGAGTCCGCACCGACCGGTGATCCTCGCACACGAACACTGTCCTGCACACACCAGGGACAATTTTTACATTTACACCAAAGCAATTAACCGACAAACCTGAGCGTCTTTGGACTGTTGAAGATCTCACAGAAAACCCACACGGTCACGGGGAGAACGTACAAATTCCGTACGGACAGCGCCCGTAGTCGGGATCAAACCCGGGTCTCTGGCACTGCAAACACTGCAAGGCCGCAACTCTACCGCTGCGCCAGGGTCCCGCCCTAATCCATCGACCCCAAGGGACATGGTCAAAAGGCAGAGGAAGCAGGTAGCCAAAGATGTGGAAACTAAGACTTTACAATAGACAATAGGTGCAGGAGGAGGCCACTCGGCACTTCAAGCCAGCACCGCCATTCAATGCGATCTAGGCTGATCATCCACAATCAGTACCCCGTTCCTGCCTTCTCCCCATATCCCCTGACTCCACTATCTTCAAGAGCCCTATCTAGCTCTCGAAAGTTTCCAGAGAACCTGCCTCCACCGCCCTCTGAGGCAGAGAATTCCACAGACTCACCACTCTCTGTGAGAAAAAGTGTTTCCTCGTCTCCATTCTAAATGGCTTACCCCTTATTCTTAAACTGTGGCCCCTGGTTCTGGACTTCCCCAACATCGGGAACATGTTTCCTGCCTCTAGCGTGTCCAAACACTTAATAATCTTATATTCAATAAGATCCCCTCTCATCCTTCTAAATTCCAGAGTGTACAAGCCCAGCCGCTCCAATCTCTCAGCATATGACAGTCCCGCCATCCCGGGAATTAACCTTGTGAACATACGCTGTGCTCCCTCCATAGCAAGAATGTCTTTCCTCAAATTTGGAGACCAAAAACAGCACATAATACTCCAGGTGTGGTCTCACTAGGGCCCTGTACAACTGCAGAAGGACTTGTTTGCTCCTATACTCAACTCCTCTTGTTATAAAGGCCAACATGCCATTCGCTTTCTTCACTGCCTGCTGTACCTGCATGCTTACTTTCATAGACTGATGTACAAGGACCCCCAGATCCCGTTGTACTTCCCCTTTTCCCAACTTGACGCTATTTAGATAGTAATCTGCCTTGATGTTTTTGCTACCAAAGTGGATAACCTCACATTTAACCGGATTAAACTTCATCTGCCATGCATCTGCCCACTCCCCCAACCTGTCCAAGTCACCCTGCATTCTCATAGCATCCTCCTCACAGTTCACATTGCCACCCAGCTTTGTGTCATCTGCAAATTTGCTAATGTTACTTGTAATCCCTTCATCTAAATCATTAATATATATTGTATATAGCTGCAGTCCCAGCACCGAGCCATCCAATACCTCACTAGTCACTGCCTGCCATTCTGAAAGGGGCCCGTTAATCCCTACTCTTTGTTTCCTGTCTGCCAACCAATTTTCGATCCATGACAGCACTCTACCCCCACTAATCTCCTATGTGGGACCTTATCAAATGCTTTCTGAAAGTCCAGGTATATTACATCCACTGGCTCTCCCAGGTCCATTTTCCGAGTTACATCCTCAAAAAATTCCAGAAGATTAGTCAAGCATGATTTCCCCTTCATAAATCCATGCTGACTCGGACCGATCCTGTTACTGCTGTCCAAATGTGTGGCTATTTCATCTTTTATGATTGACTCCAGCATCTTCCCCACCACCGATGTCAGGCTAACTGGTCTATAATTCCCTGTTTTCTCTCTCCCGCTTTTCTTAAAAAGTGGGATAAGATTAGCTACCCTCCAATCCACAGGAACTGATCCTGAGTCTATAGAACATTGGAAAATTATCACCAATGCATCCACGGTTTCTAGAGCCACTTCCTTAAGTACCCTGGGATGCAGACCATCAGGCCCTGAGGATTTATCAGCTTTAAGTCCCATCAGTCTACCCAATGCCATTTCCTGCCTAATGTAGATTTCCTTCAGTTCCTCCCTCACCCCAGATCCTCTGGCCACTACTATATCAGGAAGATTGTTTGTGTTCTCCCTAGTGAAGGCAGATCCAAAGTACCTGTTCAACTCATCTGCCATTTCCTTGTTCCCCATAATATATTCACCTTTTCAGTCTTTAAGGATCCAACTTTGATCTTAACTAATGTTTTCCTCTTCACATACCTAAAGAAGCTTTTACTATCCTCCTTAATATTCTTGGCTAGTTTACCTTCGTACCTTATCTTTTCTCCCCGTGTTGTCTTTTTAGTTATCTTCTGTTGCTCTTTAAACGTTACCCAATCCTCTGGCCTCCTGCTCATCTTTGCTATGTTAGAACAACAGAGGTTCTGATTTTTTTTGTGTGTGTGTATGTATGTGTATTTATACATATATATATGATCTATATATATGTGTGTGTTTTTGAATGTGTATATATGCACACACTTAACTTATTTTTCTCTCTCTTTTATTCTTACAGTGGACTATGTTTACATATTCTTTTGTGCTGCTGCAAGTAAGAATTTCATTATTTTGTCTGGGACATGTTCTTATTCTTAAACTGTGACCCCTGGTTCTGGACTCCCCAAACATCAGGAACATTTTTCCTGCATCTAGCCTGTCCAATCCCTTTAAGAATTTGACATGTTTCTATAAGATCCCCAATCATCCAAATTCCAGTGAATGCAAGCCCAGTCGACCCATTCTTTCATCATATGTCAGTCCCGTCATCCCGGGAATTAACCTGGCGAATCTACGCTGCACTGCCTCAATAGCAATAATGTCCTTCCTCAAATTAGGAGACCAAAATGGCACACAATACTCCAGGTGCGGTCAGGCACTGAACGACAGGTCTGCCAACAGTCTTAAAGAACAGCAAGATACATGAAACATGAAATCAAAGTGACGAGTGGCAAGTCCAGGATTGGGGATGTGAAATTATTAGGGGGGGGGGGGGAGTCAGTCTACTCCATGACAGAAGGGGGTGGAGTTGTACATTGATAGCCACAGGGAAGAAGGATCTCCTGTGGCGTTCTGTGCTGCATCTTGGTGGAACCAGTCTGTTGCTGAAGGTGCACCTCAGGTTGACCAGTGTGTCATGGAGGGGCTGAGCTGTATTGTCCAAGTTCAACGCATCACAGGCAGGGTGTGGAAGCTTTCGGGAGGGTGCAGAGAAGTTTCACCAGAATGCGGCCTGGATTAGAGGCTGTCAACAACCGGGAGAGGTTGGATAGACTTGGATTGTTTTCTCTGCAACGTCGGAGGTTGGGGGGAGATTGATAGAAGTATGTAAAATTATCAGGGGCATGGTTAGGATCGACAGTCAGAACCCTTTTCTCCCCAAGGTGGAAATATCCGACAGTAGAGAGAGCGTCTATAAGGTGAGAGGGGGAAGGTTTAATGGACATAGAATCATAGAATCATAGAAAATAGGTGCAGGAGTAGGCCATTCGGCCCTTCGAGCCTGCACCACCACCATCTAACTCCCTCTTAAATATAGCCAATGAACTGGCCTCAACTACCTTCTGTGGCAGAGAATTCCACAGACTCACTACTCTCTGTGTGAAAAATTATCTTCTCATCTCGGTCCTAAAAGACTTCCCCCTTATCCTTAAACTGTGACCCTTGTTCTGGAGTTCCCCAACATTGGGAACAATCTTCCTGCATCTAGCCTGTCCAACCCCTTAAGAATTTTGTAAGCCCCTATAAGATCCCCCCACAATTTCCTAAATTCCAGCGAGTACAAGCCGAGTCTATCCAGTCTATCTTCATATGGAAGTCCTGCCATCCCAGGAATCAGTCTGGTGAACCTTCTCTGTATTCCCTCTATGGCAAGAATGTCTTTCCTCAGATTAGGAGACCAAAACTGTACACAATACTCCAGGCGTGGCCTCACCAAGAACCTGTACAACTACAGTAGAACCTCCCTGCTCTTGTACTCAAATCCTTTCGCTATGAATGCCAACATACCATTCGCTTTCTTCACTGCCTGCTGCACCTGCATGCCTACTTTCAATGACTGGTGCACCATGACACCCAGGTCGCGTTGCATCTCCCCTTTTCCTAATCGGCCACCATTCAGATAATAATCTACCCTCTTGTTTTTGCCACCAAAGTGGGTAACCTCACATTTATCCACATTATACTGCATCTGCCATGCATTTGCCCAATCACCCAACCTATCCAAGTCACCCTGCAACCTCCTAGCATCCTCCTCACAGCTAACACTGCCCCCCTGCTTCGTATCATCTGCAAACTTGGAGATATTGCATTCAATTCCCTCATCCAGATCATTAATATATATTGTAAATAGCTGGGGTCCCAGCACTAAACCTTGCGGTACCCCACTAGTCACTGCCTGCCATTCTGAAAATGACTCATTTACTCCAACTCTTTGCTTCCTGTCTGCCAGCCAGTTCTCTATCCACATCAATACTGAACCCCCAATACCGTGTGCTTTGTACGCTAATCTCTTATGTCGAAAGCCTTCTGAAAGTCCAGATATAACACATCCACAGGTCCTCCCTTTTCCACTCTACTAGTTACATCCTCAAAAAAGTCTATAAGGTTCGTCAGACATGATTTACCTTTCATAAACCCATGCTGACTTTGTCCAATGATTTCACTGCTTTCCAAATGTGCTGCTATCCCATCTTTAATAACTGACTCTAGCAGTTTCCCCACTACCGATGTTAGACTAATTGGTCTGTAATTCCCCGTTTTCTCTCTCCCTCCCTTTTTAAAAAGTGGGGTTACATTAGCTACCCTCCAATCCTCAGGAACTACTCCAGAATCTAAAGAGTTTTGAAAAATTATCACTAATGCATCCACTATTTCTGGGGCTACTTCCTTAAGTACTCTGGGATGCAGCCTATCTGGCCCTGGGGATTTATCCGCCTTTAATCCATTCAATTTACCTAACACCACTTCCCGGCTAACCTGGATTTCACTCAGTTCCTCCATCTCATTTGACCCCTGGTCCCCTGCTATTTCCTGCAGATTATTTATGTCTTCCTTAGTGAAGACAGAACCAAAGTAGTTATTCAATTGGTCTGCCATGTCCTTGTTCCCCATGATCAATTCACCAGTTTCTGACTGCAAGGGACCTACATTTGTTTTAACTAACCTTTTTCTCTTCACATATCTAAAAAACTTTTGCAGTCCGTTTTTATGGTCCGTGCCAGTTTTCTTTCATAAGTGGGGGAGGGGGGGGGGGGGTTTAGATAGGCACGTGAAGGTGCAAGAAATAGAGGGAGATGGATCATGTACGACATATGAGATTAGTTTGATTTGGCATAAACATTGTTCCTGTGCTCTACATTCTATCTTCTATGTTCTTAAACTGAATGTCCTCACCCCAGTGTTTAGTTTAATTTATAGTTCAGAGATACAGCGCGGAACCAGGCCCTTTGGCCCACCCAGTCCGCGCCGAACCAGCGATCCCCGCACACTTATGGGCCTGTCCCACTTAGGCGATTTTTCAGGCAATTGCTGGCGACTGTCAGAGTGAGAGAGATACACACTCTCACACACACACACACACACACACACACACACACACACACACACACACACACACACACACACACACACGCGCACACACACACACGCACACACACGCACACGCACACGCGCGCACACACACGCGCACGCACACACACACGCACACACATACACGCACGCACACACACACACGCACGCACGCACACGCACACGCGCACGCGCACATGCACATGCACACACACACACACACTCACGCTGCACGCACATGCACGCACATGCACGCACGCGCACGCACGCACGCGCACGCACGCACACACACGCACATGCACGCACACTCACACACACGCACACACACACGCAAATGCATACGCACATGCACACACACACGCATGCACACACGCACGCACGCACTGCTTCCTTCACCAGCCTGTTATGCAGGCAGGGGACAGGGCAAGTAGGGGGAGCGCTGTCTGAGTGAAATTCACACAGTGCAAAGGCAAGGTGATACAGACACACACCACGGCGAAGGGTCACGTAAGTCCTTTAAAAGAGATGGGAAGGGGGGGAGAGAGGGGCGGAGAGAAAGGGGGGAGAGAGGAGGGAGAGAGGGGGAGAGGGGGGGGGAAAGGGGGGGAGAGAGATGGGGGGAGAGAGGGGGGGAGAGAGGGGGGAGAGAGAGGGGGAGGGGGGGACGCGGGGGAAAGGGGAGGAGGAGGGGGAGAGGGGGGGAGGGGAGGGGGAGGAGAGGGGAGGTGTAGAGGGGGAGGAGAGGTTGGGAGGCGTGGGGGGAGGAGGGGGGGACAACTTTTAAGAAGCCAGAGATCCACGGCTATGAAGCTCGGCGGACATTTAACATTACAGGTCGGTGATCCTTGGTTCTGAAGACTACTGCTTACGTTTTTTCCCCCCAATGCATATTCTCCAGCAGTCCCAGTGGGACAGGCCCATTACACAATTCTACACGCACTCGGGACAATTTACGATGATACCAAAGCAATTAATCTACAAACATGTAGATCTTTGGAGTGTGGGAGGCAGCCGAAGATCCCGGAGAAAACCCATGCGGGTCACGGGAAGAACGTAGAAACTTTGTCCAATCAGCAGCTGTCGTCAGGATGGAACCTGGGTGTCTGGCGCTGTAAGGCAGCAACTCTACCGCTGCACCACCATACTGAGTGGTCATAGTCAATGAACGCATCTCCAAATGCATTACCCTTTTACCTCATTTGCGCGTCATGCAGATGGCGCGCGAAGATTTTGTACATCACAAAATCCTGGGTTGTTTAACCTAGCTAGTCCCTAGACCGTATCCTTTCAAACATTTCTTTTAGACTTTAGAGCTACAGCACAGAAACAGGCCCTTCGGCCCACCGAGTCCACGTCAGCCAGCGATCCCCCCCCTGTACATTAGCACTATCCTACACACACTAGAGGACAATTTACAATTTGGAGAAGCCAATTAACCTACAAACCTGTGCGTCTTTGATTGTGGGAGGAAACCGGAGCACCCTGAGGAAACCCACGTGGTCATGGGCAAAGGTCCTGTGGCGAACAAGATGGCCCACTCGACGAAAAAGACATAGTACGGTCATGGGCAGATTCATGGGTAATTTAAGGCCCCAATTCCATCTCCACACCAAAGATCCCATAGGATACTAGTGCGGCGACGGAAGCCGGTTACGGAAACATCCTCGTAAAAATAAAAGTTATTTGGTAAAAATCTTCTCCTCATTTTCAGAATTTTAATTTATTAACACAAACTGTTCCCCCGCAACATTGATTACACTGCGAGCCGGGTCGGGTCCGGTTACGGAAATGGATGAAAAAAAAGGCCCACGTTCCGCTCCGTTGCGTACTACACGTCAGCCCATTGCATTTAGCAGGAGTGGTCTATCTTGCTCCGCTATAGGATCTTTCGTCATGGGGAGAAAGCACAAACTCCATACAGGCAATTTACAGAAGCCAATTAACCTACATACCTGCACGTGATTGGAGTGTGGGAGGAAACCGGAGCATCCAGTTTGCACTCTATCTGGGAGATATGGAATTATTAATTTGACCTATGAGAGAATGGGATATGGTGCATAACTTAAGTCTTCTATTTAAGTTGATAACCTGATTGTTCAGCCATTTACTGTAACTCAGCACACGTGGCAATGAACCAAACCAAACTAAATTAAACCTTTCTCATGATTACATCTACCTGCTGGGCCCAGGACAGGTCACCTGACGTGTCCACACCCAGTAAGTTGAATCTGCTAACAAAGGCAACTGCAATTAGACCACTCGTGGTGTGCCTCAGGGTTCAGTGCCAGGCCCATTACTGTTTGGCATCATCAACATCAATGGGAACGTACATGACAAGAGCAAAGATCCTGCAAGAGGATAGTCCACTCCTGCTAAAGCAATGGGCTGACGTGTAGTACGCAACGGAGCTGAACGTGGGCCTTTTTTTCATCCATTTCTGTAACCGGACCCGACCCGACCCGACCCGACTCACAGTGTAATCAACGTTGCGGGGGAACAGTTTGTGTTAATAAATTACAAATCTCAAAATGATTTTTACCAAATAACTGTTTCCGTAACCGGCTTCCGTCTCCGCACTATTATCCTATGGGATCTTTGGTGCGGAGACAGAAGCCGGTTACGGAAATGGGGCCGAAAATTACCCATGAATCTGCCCATGACCGCACTACGTCTTTTTCGTCGAGTGGACTATCTTGCTCGCTACAGGATCTTTGGACAAGAATAGCAAATTTGTGGATGATGTACGAGGATGTGCGAGAGACTGAGCTACAGAGAGAGGCTGAGAGGCTGGGACTCTATTCCTTGGAGCGCAGGAGGATGAGGGGTGATCTTATAGAGGTGTATAAAATCATGAGAGGAATAGATCGGGTAGATGCACAGAGTCTCTTTCCCAGAGTAGAGGAATTGATAACCAGAGGGCATAGGTTTAAGGTGAGGGGGGAAAGATTTAATAGGAATCTGAGGGGTAACTTTTTCACACAAAGCACTGTGTAATGCACCAGTCTAACTGTTTCTTAAATGTTCGGATAGTCACAGCCTCAACTGCTTCCTCTGGCAGCTTGTTCCATACACCCACCATCCTTTGTGGGAAAACATTACCCCTCAAGTTCCTATAAATCTTTTCCCCTTCGCCTTAAACCTATGTCCTCTGGTCCTCGATTCCTCTACTCTGGGTAAGAGACTGTGCATCTACCCAGTTCTTTCCTACACGCTGTGCATCTACCCGATCTAATCCGCTCATGAATTTGTATCCAAGGAACGTTCCATTTTAGACCATTTCGAGCCCTATTGCTGAACTCCAGCTTGAGTTACAAGGTGCCCCAGGCCCAGTGTCAGAAATTCAACATGCTTGTAACAGCATGAAGTTAAGTTCACCACACAAAACTGCGTTTCTGGTTTATCCAGTTACGAAGACAAATTAATACTCATAATTTCATGACATCGGAGCAGAATTAGGCAGTTTGGCCCATCGAGAATGGAGCGGCTGGGCTTGTACACTCTGGAATTTAGAAGGATGAGAGGGCATCTCATTGAAACATATAATATTAAGGGTTTGGACACACTAGAGGCAGGAAACATGTTCCCGATGTTGGGGGAATCCAGAACCAGGGGCCACATTTTAAGAATAAGGAGTAAGCCATTTAGAACGGAGACGAGGAAACACTTTTTCACACAGAGAGTTGTGAGTCTGTGGAATTCTCTGCCTCAGAGGGCGGTGGAGGCCGGTTCTCTGGATGCTTTCAAGAGAGAGCTAGATAGGGCTCTTATAGATAGCGGAGTCAGGGGATATGGGGAGAAGGCAGGAACGGGGTACTGATTGTGGATGATCAGCCATGATCACATTGAAAGGCGGTGCTGGCTAAAAGGGCCGAATGGCCTACTCCTGCCCCTATTGATCTATCTCCCCCTCCTAACCCCATTCTCCTGCCATCTCCCCATAACCCCCGACATCGGTACTAATCAAGAATCTGTTATTCTCCGCCTTAAAACTATCCATTGACTTGGCCTCCACAGTCTTTTGTGGCAATGAATTCCGCAGATTCACCACCATCTGACAAAATAAATCTCCTCTCATCTCCTTTCTAAAGGTACGTCCTTTTATTTTGGGGATCACATCTAAATGTATATGTACATTTATACATGTATCATGTAGATCATGAATAAATACTTTCCAGAGTAAGATCAGATTGAGAGCATTGCTTCTATTGTTAAATTAGGCAAGTGATTCATTAAAAAATGTTCACAAAATAGTGCAAAAATAACCACAAGATTGATTGTAATGTAAAATATATGTTAGTCTTGCACTCTCTATCGGCATAATGCAGGACTTCTTTCTTCCGAATTATTAGGGAAGGGCTGGGGTGTGAGATTGCAACCTTCGCGTGGTCCGCCCTGTTTCGACTAATGCAATCAACTCGACGTGCACAAACGGAAGATCAAATAGAACAAGTTGTCCAACAACTTTAGGCTGTGCACGCCACACGAAAGAAGAAGAAGAAGGGAAGGGCTTATCCTCTTGCATGCTTCAGGGAGCGGTTTTGTAAAATCTCATTTTCATGAATTTATAGGACAAAAGGAAGGAATTTTGTGTTTAATTCCTGTAAATGAATGGCCATTTAAATCAACTTGCGAGTGGGTTTTAGTGGAATGCGGTGGATTGGAACGTTGTGGTTTGCGGTGAATTTAACCCACAGTCGGGAGGAAAAACACTGCCGGTTCGTATATATTTTTTTGTCCCCATTTCGCAACATGAAAATGTGATTAAATGCTTCCGAAGAACCACGTTGTTATGTAAAAATAAACTGTGTACCTTCTTTTCTCCCCTACGTAAAATCCTTCCCGTTGTCGACGCTCACAGCTTTAGAAGATGATTTTTAAATTACTATAGCTAATAAATGATCTAGCGTAGTTTAAAAATACCTTCATAAAACAAATGTTGGAGCGATTTCTCTTTAGCGACGAAATCCCCTGAGATGGATCGACTTGAACTGCCTGGAGAAAAACGGCATTTTAAACCCGCCCCCCTCTGAAAGGCGCCAAAGTCGCGCACACGGGGAGTGGCAGAACTGCAGCGCCGCTCAAGGTAAGTATTTTAACATACCTAGTTCATAGGTTCATGAATTCATAAGTGATAGGGGCAGAATTAGGCCATTCGGCCCATCAAGTCTATTCCGCCATTCAATCATGGCTGATCTATCTCTCCCTCCTAACACCATTCTCCCATCTTCTCGCCATAACCCCTGACACCCGTACTAATCAAGAATCTATCTATCTCTGCCATAAAAATATCCACTGACTTGGCCTCCACAGCCCTCTGTGGCAAAGAATTCCACAAGTGCACATCATCCGTGTGTTATAACTCTGGGATGGAGGTGGGCGTGGCCTTGCTTCTGAATTGGAAGAATACAACATCAGCTGATATGTTTAAGATGTCTCTCGGAAGCGTAATAGTGCGGTGAGCAGATCCAAAATAGACAATAGACAATAGATAATAGACAATAGACAATAGGCTATAGACAATAGACAATAGACAATAGACAATAGACAATAGGTGCAGGAGTAGGCCATTCAGCCCTTCAAGCCAGCACCGCCATTCAATGTGATGTTGGCTGACCATCATGGCTGATGAAAATAGAATTGAACAATGACGGAATAAGCAGGAAAGGTAGACAAAAATGCTGGAGAAACTCAACGGGTGAGGCAGCATCTATGGAAAGAAGGAATAGGCGACGTTTCGGGTCGAGACCCTTCCTCAGACTGATGTCGGGAGGAAGGAAAGGAAGAGGAAAGATTTACAAGGACATTGCCAGGTCTCAAGGGCCTGCTTTGATTGGAAGAGGCATCTGGGGTTACGGAGAGAAGGCAGGAGAATGGGGTTGAGAAGGAAAGATAGATCAGCCATGAATGAATGGCAGAGTAGGCTTGATTAGCCAAATGGCCTAAAGCCCCTGTCCCACTTTCCCGAGTTACTCACGAATTCTCCCGAGTTTTCCCCTTGATTCAAACTCGGAGATGCCAGCGTAGGCACTCGGGGCTATTTTTTTAACTTGTGGACATTTTTCAACATGCTGAAAAAACGTCCCGACTTACCTGATGCCCTGCGTACCTACGGCTGGCATTACGAGCCGCTGCGAAATATCTACGGACTCCTACGGCCTCCTACAGACTCGCTACGGACTCCTACGGACGCGCTACGGACATTCTCCGAGTTTGAATCAAGGGGAAAACTCGGGAGAATTCGTGAGTAACTCGGGAAAGTGGGGCAGGGGCTTAATTCTGCTTCTGGAACTTAAAAACAGGACAGCCAGAACTATACATGACACTTTAAATGTGGCCTTACCAATGTCTTCTGCAGCTGTAACATGGCATCCCGACCCCTATGCTCAATATATTGGCCGATGAAGGCAAGCGTGCCAAATGCCATGTTCAACACCTGTCTAGATGTGCCACCACATATCTGACCCTGTGAGGCAGCTGCTCTACCGCCACAAACGAGGACACCAACCTAACATTCATTAGTTCTTCTGCAAGGGGTTCGTGGTGGCGCAGCGGTAGAATTGCTGCCTTACAGCGCCAGACACCCGGGTCCCTGGTTCGATCCTGACTACGGGTGCTGCGTGTGGGAAGTTTGTACGATCTCCCCATGACCTGCGTGGGTTTTCTCCGAGATCTTTGGCTGGGTTAGTATTAACGTGCGGGGTTCGCTGGTCGGTGCGGACTTGGTGGGCCGAAGCTGTTTTCCGCGCCTGTAGCTCTAAACTGAACTAAACTAAAACACTTCTGCAAGCCTCACACATGCCAGCTGCTTGTCCTTGAGAGATGTATCACCGGCTGACTCACGCACTTCCCCATTTCCTGCAGAAGGAGGCACTTAACCAAAACCAGAGGAACTAACCAAGGATGGACAAAGGCAGAAACAAGGAACTGCAGATGCTGGTTAATACACAAAAGAACGCCAAGCGTTGGAGTAACTCAGCATGTTCAGGAAGCATCTCTGGAGAGCATGGATAGGTGACGTTTCGGGGCGAGACCCCTCCTCAGGCTGAGAAGTCACCCATCCATGTGATGGAGAATGTCGTCTGTACCACAGGGCGGTTACGGTGGCGCAGCGGTAGAGTTGCTGCCTTACAGCGAATGCAGCGCTGGAGACCCAGGTTCGATCCTGACCACGGGCGCTGTCTGTACGCAGTTTGTACGTTCTCCCCGTGATCTGTGTGGGTTTTCTCCGAGATTTTCGGTTTCCTCCCACACTCCAAAGACGTTCAGGTTTGTAGGTTTAATTGGCTTGGTAAATGTAAAAATTGTCCCTTGTTGGGTGTAGGATAGTGTTAGCGTGCGTGGGACCGAATGGCCTGTTTCCACGCTCTATCTTTGAACCTTGGTTCTTGGTTTCCTGGTTCTCCAAAATTATTCCAAATGGAATTTAAACTGGAGGTGGCTTCAAACCCCTGTGGAAAAGATGGTGCGAGCTATTGGAAACCTTTCAATATTATGCTATCCTGGTCCCTCCTTGGCATATTCTGCTTGCTCCTCATCTCTCCCCCATTCACAGGCTCTGGGCGGAGTAAGCAGGCACTTCCTCTTATTCATTTCAAGAAGCCAATTAACCTACAAACCTGTAAGGAAGTAAGTAAGTTTATTGCTCAAGTATTCACATACAAGGAATTTGCCTTGGTGCTCCGCCCACAAGTAACAACATGACAAACAGTGACAGTTACGAATGACTTAGAAAACACTAAACATTAATAATAATAAAACATTAATGATACGTACGTCTGTATCTGTATTTCTTTGGAGTGAGGGATGAAACCGGAGCACCCGGGGAAAACCCTTCGCAGGTCACGGGGAGAACGTACAAACTCCGTACAGACAGGGCCCGTAGTCAGGATCGAAGCCGAGTCTCTGGCGCTGTAAGGAGCTGCTGGTGTAAACCGAAGACAGACACAAAATGCTGGAGTAACTCAGTGGGTCAGGCAGCAGCTGTAGAGAGAAGGAATGGGTGACGTTTTGGGTCTGAAGAAGGGTCTCGACCCGAAAGATTACTTATTTCTTTTCTCCAGAGGTGCAGCTTGACCCGCAGAGTTACTCCAGCTCTTAGTGTCTGTCTTCGGCTCACAATGTCTAAGACCCTCAGACTATCTTGAATCGGCATTTACTGGAGGTTATCTTGCACTAACCATTATACCCTTCATCCTGCAAGTGTACACTGTGGCTTCTCCGCGGATTGTCACCTTGTCATGGTGGAGAAGCTTGTGTGGACCTGAGATCCTGAGAGCGATGCCGTCTGGAGCTACGCTCCTGGTAGGGCCACCCATGGTGGTAAGGTCGAGGGGGAGGTCTCTGACAAAGAGCAATCCAACCCAGACCTCAACGGTTGAACAGGCGGAGGACGATGGCTGACCTCAGTGGAGCGTCACAACGGCTGGGAAGGCGGATGAAGGCTGCAGCAGAAAAGGGTCTCCGGTCGTCTTGGACTCCATGCCACTGGATCCTGACCCAGATCTGTCAAGGACCGTGGGGTGGCTGTCTGTGCACCAGTCTCCCCGCGTTAAACAAACTCACGCACAGGCGTCCTCCATATAGGGAATAGCACCCTGGACAGACCCACGGTCAGCCACGACCGAAGGGGGCCTGAGGGACACTGTGGACTGCTTGATTGTAATCATGTATAGTCTTCTCACTGACTGGATAGCACGGGAAAAAAACGTTTTCACTGTACCTCAGTACATGATGCCAAGACATATTCTGTACGTAAATGGCTGTACGTACTCCATATCCTTCCGCTCCCTAGACATGTCCACGTGCCTGCCTAAAAATCTCTTAATGCCCAGATATGGGGAAATCTACAAAGAAAATATGCCATCACCATAAAATATGCCATAAGATTGTTAAGGGTTTGGAAACGCTAGAGGCAGGAAACATGTTCCCGGTGTTGGGGGAGTCCAGAACCAGGGGCCACAGTTTAAGAATAAGGAGTAAGCCATTTAGAATGGAGATGAGGAAACACTTTTTCACACAGAGAGTTGTGAGTCTGTGGAATTATCTGCTTCAGAGGGCGGTGGAGGCCGGTTCTCTGGATGCTTTCAAGAGAGAGCTAGATAGGGCTCTTATGGATAGCGGAGTCAGGGGATATGGGGAGAAGGCAGGAACGGGGTACCGATTGGGGATGATCAGCCACGATCACATTGAATGGCGGTGTTGGCTCAAAGGGCCGAATGGCCTACTCCTGCATCAATCGTCTATTGTCTATTGTCTATTATCGCCACCAGGAGGAGGAGTAGCACAAGTCTGAAGACAGGTCCCAACCCGAAATGTCACCCATCCCTTTTCTCCAGAGATGCTGCCTGTCCCGCTCTGTGTTTCCTTTATTAACTCTGAGGGATTGCTGAGGAGAAGTAAGTCTCAAGTCACAAGGCCAAAAGAAAATGGTGCGACGGGACAGAATGTACTTCCAAACAAACCCTTATTTACGATACAAATGACAAGGAACGGAAATGGCCACTGCAACGAACATTAAAAAAAATCACTTCAGCCTTTATTTGGCAGGTAGACACAAAATGCCAGAGAAACTCAGCGGGTGAGGCAGCATCTCTGGAGAGAAGGAATGGGCGACATTTCGGGTCAAAACCCTTCTTCAGGCTTATTTAGTGAGGGTAAACAAGCTCCTAGGGCTAAGGGAATCAAGAGATACGGGGAGAAAGCTGGAACGGGGTACTGATTTTGGATGATGAGCCATGATCAGCCTCTCTGCCTGAGGGTGGTGGAGGCAGGTTCTCTGGATGCTTTCAAGATAGAGCTAGATAGGGCTTCTTAAAAATAGCGGAGTCAGGGGATATGGGGAGAAGGCAGGAACGGGGTACTGATTGTGGCTGATCAGCCATGATCACATTGAATGGCGGTGCTGGCTCGAATGGCCAAATGGCCTACTCCTGCACCTTTTGTGTATTGTCTATTGTCTATTGTCTATTTTAACTTGGACTATTTCCTCTGTACTTTTAACAATTTAAAAATTCATTTCATCCACAATTTCGTTTTTGTTCTTCCCCTGCCCAGATTGTGTGTCTATCCTGATTGCGTCCCCTGGTTATTGGTTAATTAAAGCGCTTACTGTGGGTGTCAATGGACTTTGAGAAGCCACGCTGATGCAATTAGCAGTGGGTGATTGGGATCCATGCCAACCATCTGGAGGGTTGCGAATAACTGGAACGGGTCCAAAATTGTGCGGAGCTCTGAAAATGGGCTGGACCAGAACCAACATCAATCAGAAAAAAATTGCAGTTCTTGCACTCGTTCACAGTGAAATCAATGGTTCTGGTTTAGACACGAGCCACTGTCTAAAGTACTCATCAAGTACAAAGCTAAAGCCAACAAGGATATTAACACAGATGAATATTAACGTTAGTTATACCTTCATAGAACATACAGCAGTAGTGCACAGGGACAAGCCCTTCAGCTCACAATGGCAGCGGTGGAAATGCTGGCTTGCAGCGCCAGAGACCCACGGTCCATCCTAACGACGGGCGCTGTCTGTGCGGAGTTTGTACGTTCTCCCCGTGACCTGCGTGGGTTTTCTCTGGGTGCTCTGGTTTCCTCCCACACTCTAAAGAAGTACAGATACAAGATAGATACAAGATACATTTATTTGTCACATGTGCCAGTTGGCACAGTGATATGTGATCACCAAACAGCCATACACTAAAATAAAGAACACAACACACGATAGAGTTCAACATAACGACAGGATCGTAGGCTAATTGACTTGGTAAAATTGTAAATTGTCCTTAGTGTATATAGTGTCTTTTTCACACAGAGAGTGGTGAGTCTATGGAATGATCTGCCTAACATTAGAGGCAGGAAACATGTTCCCGATGTTGGGGGAGTTCAGAACCAGGGGCCACAGTTTAAGAATAAGGAGTAAGCCATTTGGAACGGAGACGAGGAAACACTTTTTCTCACAGAGAGTGGCGAGTCTGTGGAATTCTCTGCCTCAGAGGCCGATGGAGGCAGGTTCTCTGGATGCTTTCAAGAGAGAGCTAGATAGGGCTCTTAAAGATAGCGGAGTCAGGGGATATGGGGAGAAGGCAGGAACGGGGTACTGATTGGGGATGATCAACCATGGATCAGCCATTGAATGACGGTGCTGGCTCGAAGGGCCGAATGGCCTACTCCTGCACCTATTGTCCATTATCTATTGTCTATAGGACAGTGTTAGTGGGCTGATGGGCCTGTTTCTGTGCTGTATCTCTAAACTAAGCTAAACTAAACATGTGCAGGAAGGCACTGCAGATACTAGTTTACACCGAAGATAGACACAAAATGCTGGAGTAACTCAGCGGGACAGGCAGCATCTCTGGATAGAAAGAATGGGTGACGTTTCAGGACGAGCCCCTTCTTCAGCAACATGAATTAACCATGATACATAATGTAGTTAAATAAAATGCAAGTGCTCAAAGTTTTGTATCCATAACAAATCTGAATTAGGAAACGTTGAGTTGATTTATTCTACTAATCACGGGGGAGAAAAATCATTACCATCTGCAAAGAGAAGGTTTATATTTCTCGTCCCGCGGTGAATTGCCCTGAGATGTCTATTCAATGCAAAAAAATACTAATTCAAGGCAAATGGCTCTTGTTATAATTAACATAAGTGGCCAAAGGATAATGGGAAATTGTGGAGAAGCTATTTTTCATGATAAGAAAATCATATGGTGCATACGATATCCAGGGGATGAATCATCTTCAGAGACTTAGCTTTCAGAGATCAAGATCTGGCTTCTCGCAGTGAACTGAGAATACGTAAGCTTGAAAACCTGGACTTGAGGCCTCATATTCTTTCCAAACAAAAAATGAGAGTAGCCTGAGAGACTGAGCCAATGTGTATACATTCAATTTCAAGTAACATGCAATAAATTGGCCAGAGCCAAACAATAATTTGAGTGAAGATAGACACAGAATGCTGTGGAACCTACCCAGGGATCCACGGAAAAGTCAGGCTAACATGAGAAGCAATAAAAGTGTGAAATCCTACTCCATCCTACCTGAAGTCTTTGGGATGTGGGAGGAAACCGGAGCACACATGGCGGTATCGGGGAGAACGTGCAAGCTCCACACAAACAGCACGGGTACGGGTGTCAGGGGGTTATGGGGAGAAGGCGGGAGAATGGGGTTAGGATGGAGAGATAGATCAGCCATGATTGAATGGCGGAGTAGATTGATGGGCCTAATGGCCTAATTCTGCTCCTATCATTTATGACCTTATGACCTTAAGACATGGGGATGGCACGTTGGAGCAACTAGTGGAGCTGCTGCCTCAGAAACCCAGCAGTCCAGGTTCAATCCTGACCTCCGGCATTGCAGCTGAAGTGTCTGCATATTGCTCCCAAGGGCAGCACGGTGGTGCAGTGGTAGATTTGTTGCCTTACAGTGCTTACAGCGTCAGAGACCCAGGTTCAATCCTGACTACGGGCGCTGTCTGTACGGAGTTTGTACGTTCTCCCTGTGACCGCATGGGTTTTCTCCGGGTGCTCCGGTTTCCTCCCGCACTCCAAAGATGTACGGGTTTGCAGGTTAATTGGCTTGGTATAAATGTAAAAGATTGTACCTAGTGTGTGTAGGGTAGTGTTAATGTGCAGGGATCGCTGGTCAGTGCGAGCTCGGTGGCCGAGGGGCCAGTTTCCCCACTGTATCTCTAAACCTAAGACTAAAGACTGCGTGGGTTTCCTCTGGGAACTCCAGTTTCCTCCCAATTCCCAAAATAATTGGGTTGGTAGGTTAAATGGCCACTGTAAAAACACTCTCGTGTATAGATAAGTGGTAGAATATAGGGGTGATGGAAAGCAATGTGGGGTAAACGCTGGAAGTTCTCCTTGATGCCAAGATCAATACTTACCTCAGTTTAGATATACAGCATGGAAACAGACCCTTCTGCCCACCAAGTCCGCGCCGACCAGCGATCCACGCACACTAACGTTATCCTTCACACACTGGGGACAATTTACATTTATACCAAGCTAATTAACCTACAAACCTGTACATCTTTGGAGTGTGGGAGGAAATCGGAGCTTCCCGGTGAAAACCCACACAGAGTCACGGGGCTAAACATAGAAACATAGAAACATAGAAAATAGGTGCAGGAGGAGGCCATTCGGCCCTTCGAGCCAGCACCGCCATTCATTGTGATCATGGCTGATCATTCCCAATCAATAAACCGTGCCTGCCTTCTCCCCATATCCCTTGACTCCACTAGCCCCTAGAGCTCTATCTAAGTCTCTCTTAAACCCATCCAGTGATTTGGCCTCCAATGCCCTCTGTGGCAGGGAATTCCACAAATTCACAACTCTCTGGGTGAAAACGTTTTTTCTCACCTCAGTCTTAAATGGCCTCCCCTTTATTCTAAGACTGTGGCCCCTGGTTCTGGACTCATCCAACATTGGGAACATTTTTCCTGCATCTAGCTTGTCCAGTCCTTTTATAATTTTATATGGTTCTATAAGATCCCCCTCTTCCTTCTAAACTCCAGTGAATACAAGCCTAGTCTTTTCAATCTTTCCTCATATAACAGTCCCGCCATCCCAGGGATCAATCTCGTGAACCTACGCTGCACTGCCTCAATCACAAGGATGTCCGTCCTCAAATTAGGAGACCAAAACTCCCTGGGTGAAAACGTACAAACCCCGTAGTAAGGATGGAACCCGGGTCTCTGGCGCTGTGAGGCGGCAACTCTACTAACTCTATCGCAATGACAGCGTTGGGTTTTCTCCGGCTACTCCGGTTCCCTCCAACAGCCAATAGATGAGCGGGTTAGTTGGCTCTCTGTAAATTGCCCCTAGTGTGTAAGGAGTGGATGAGAAAGTGGGACAACATAGAACTAGTGTGAACGGGTGATCGACGGTCTGTGCGGGCTGGCTGGGCCGGAGGGCCTGTTTCCTTGCTGTATCTTTGTAATAAATATAAATTGCAACATGAACTGCCGAGTAATATGGATATTTTGGGGATGGTTTATCCATGTCCTCCAGTCCCGCCTGTCCCGTTGAGTTACTCCAGCACTTTGTTTCCCCACGCACAATTCTGGCATCTGCAGTTCCTTGTGTCAATGTGAACGAGTGACTGCTGGTCGGCATGGACTCGATGGGCCGAAGGGCCTGTTTCATCGCTCTATCTCCAAACATCTTGCTATTGAGGGAGTGAAGCGTAGGTTTACAAGGTTAATTCCCCGTATGGCGGGACTGTCATATGCTGAGAGAATGGAGCAGCTGGGCTTGTACGCTCTGGAGTTTAGGATGAGAGGGGATCTTATTGAAATATCTAAGATCGTTAAGGGTTTAGACACGCTAGAGGCAGGAAACATGTTCCCAATGTTGGGGGAGTCCAGACCAGGGGCCACAGTTTAAGAATAAGGGGTAAGCCATTTGGAACGGAGACGAGGAAACACTTTTTCTCAAAGAGAGTGGTGAGTCTGTGGAATTCTCTGCCTCAGAGGTTGGTGGAGGCTGGTTCTCTGGGTACTTTCAAGAGAGAGCTAGATAGGGCTCTTAAAGATAGCGGAGTCAGGGGATATGGGGAGAAGGCAGGAACGGGGTACTGATTGGGGACGATCAGCCATGATCACATTGAATGGTGGTGCTGGCTTGAAGGGCCGAATGGCCTACTCCTGCACCTATTGTCTATTGCCTATTGTCTATAAACGTAATACATGTTGTAGGTGCTTTTTATAGCATAGATAGCGGGTGCTTCTAGTTTGAGAGGGCACAAAAGCAGAAGTCAGAAGTCTAGGATCGTCAGCAGAAAGTGAAAACAGAGACTTCAAAGAAATGTCTTAACAGAGAACACAGTGTGTATCTGGAACCCACTCTCATTGAAGCCAGCGTAGGAAGGAACTGCAGATGCTGGTTTAAACTGAAGTTAGACACAAAAAGCTGGAGTAACTCATCGGGTCAGCCTATGACCTGAAACGTCACCTATTCCTTCTCTCCAGAGATTCTGTCTGACCCACTTGAGTTACTCTGGCATTTTGTGTCGATCTCACTGAAAACAGGTCTGGTCAATTCTATTAAGGGATCTATCTGGTGATGAAGTATTTTTTGACCTATTTCAGTTCAATTCCAATTTTATTTTTCATTTTTCATCTTCGCCATGCTATTTGGAAGACATTCCATGTCCTGATTACACTTTGAGTGCAGAAATGGTGATAAATCAGTCCAATTTTTTTTCCCATTAACGGTTTAAATCTGTGTTTCTTTGTATTCTAACAATTCTAACAATTTAATTTAAAGTGATTGACCAGGCGTAATTCCTCCTCACTATTTATTGGGCTATATAGTACTAAATTGATTAGTACGGGTGTTATTGGGGTATAGATACATAGACCATAGGTGCAGGAGTAGGCCATTCGGCCCTTCGAGCCAGCACCGCCATTCAATGTGATCATGGCTGATCATCCACAATCAGTATCCCCCGTTTCTGCCTTCTCCCCATATCCCTTGATTCTGTTTGCCCTAAGAGCTGTGTCTAGCTCTCTCTTGAATTCATCAAGGGGATGTATTCCCCATTCTCTTAACCCCATTCTCCTGCCGTTATGGGGAGAATGCAGGAGAATGGGGTTAAGAGGGAAAGATAGATCAGCCATGATTGAATGGTGGAGTAGACCTGATAGGCCGAGCGGCCTAGTTCTTCTCCTACAACTTATGAAGTTTCTCTGTATCAGCCTTAAGGGGCTGTCCCACTGTACGAGCTAATTCAAGAGTTCTCCCGAGTTTCCCCTGATTCAAACTCGGAGAATTACGGTAATGGTCGCACGTCGGTACTCGGGTCTCTTGTGGACATTTTTCAACGTGGAAAAAACGTCATGAGTCTTCCCGAGCTTACCGCGTTTCCCGAGTACCTGCCGTTAGCGTTACGAGCCGCTAAGAGACGTCCCCGAGCTCCGACGTACCCGCTACGTACATTCTATGTGCTTACCATCAGTTTGATTTTTTTTTTAAACTCGGGAGAGCTCTTGAATTAGCTCATACAGTGGGACAGGCCCTTCACACAATTTGGTTTGGATGCATTTGAAGTATTATGAAGTATAATCATGAACATGCTCGATTTTGTATATATCCATCGTATTTGCTCTGTAACTGCATCGACATTATGCTGTATTTGAAAATGGTTGAAAAGCATTTAATAATTACAGCGCCAGAGACCCAGGTTCGACCCTGACTATGGGTGCTGCCTGTATGGAGTTTGTACCTTCTCCCTAGCACCTGCGTGGGTTTTCTCCAGGAGCTCCGGTTTTCCACCCACACTCCAAACACATTGTCCACTGTAAATTGCCTTTAGTGTGTAGGGAGTGGATGAGAAAACGGGATCACGTGGGTTGGCAAACTACGGCCCCCGGGCCGAATGCGGCCCGTAATCCGTAATCATCCGGCCCGCCGAGCGCTGCTGAGCTCTGGCTGTACTGCTTCCTGATCAAAGCCCCCGGCACGGCCACGCACCTTCTGTGAACACGTTTAAGAAAGAACTGCAGATGCTGGAAAAATCGAAGGTAAACAAAAATGCCGGAGAAACTCAGCGGGTGAGGCATGCAAGGATTGCACGAGGCTGCCTCACCCACTGAGTTTCCCCAGCATTTTTGTCCACCTTCTGTGAACATATGATTTGATGCCTGACTTCCGGGGCGGGATGGGGGCGGGATCCATGTGTGCACATGATAGATGTGGCCCGCCATCCGCTCACAGACATGCATCCCGGCCCCAATGCAGAACAAGGTTGCCCAACCCTGACATAGAGCTGTTGTGGCTCCAGTTTCCTCCCACATTCCAAAGACATGCAGGTTTGTCGGTTAATTGGCTTCTGTAAATTGCCCCGGGTGTGTAGGATGTGAAATTGGGATAACGTAGAACTAGTGTGAATGGACAATCTTCGGCGGGCACGGACTTTGTGGGCCGAATGGCCTGTTTCCATGTTGTATCCCTAGTTTAATTAATGGACAGAAATAAAAACAGTTAAAACAGTGAAAACAAAATCTTCAAAACAAGAAATTAATTATAAACCAAAGGTATTAAAGGAAAAAAAGCCAAAACCTCTTACCTGTGGGTGGCTATTCCATTTAGGTTGGGAACCTCTTTCAAATGAATGGGGTCCTACTATATCTAGAACATAGAACATATAACTGTCACTGCCCTTTATGTAGCGACTATTTGCATACCTCAGGCATGCAAGCAAGGAATTTCACTGTGACTTGTCACATGTGACAATAAAGTATTCAATTCAAAAGGTACAGCACAGGAATAGACCCTTCGCCCTCAATGTCCATGCCGAACATGATGCCAGGATAAGCTAATTTCATCTGCCTGTACATGATCTTACAAGGATGTTGCCAGGACTCGAGCGTCTGAGCTTTGGGGAGAGGTTGGGGCTCTATTCCTTGGAGCACAGGAGGAGAATAAGGGGTGATCTTATGGAGATGTATATGATCATGAGATGAATAGACACACAGAGATGCACAAAATCATGAGAGGAATAGATCGGGTAGATGCACAGAGTCTCTTGCACAGAGTCAAGTCACATTTATTTATATAGCTCATTTAAAAAACAACTCTCGTTGACCAAAGTGCTTTACATGTGTTATAAGAGTAGTATACACAAGCAGGCTTATATACAAATAGCCCTCGCTCAGAGGACGTCAGGAAAGGCTTGGGAGAACAGATACGTTTTTAGACTAGACTTAAAGGAGTCGATGGAGGGGGCAGTTCTAATGGGGAGGGGGATGCTGTTCCACAGTCTAGGAGCTGCAACCGCAAAGGCGCGGTCGCCCCTGAGCTTATGCCTAGACTGCGGGACATTCAGCAACCCCAAGTCGGCCGATCTGAGGGACCTGGAGGTGGTGTAGCAGGTGAGAAGACTTTTAATGTAGGTGGGTGCAAGCCCATTGAGGGCTTTGTAGACAAAGAGGAGGGACTTGAAATTAATTCGGAACCGCACAGGGAGCCAGTGGGGAGAGGCCAGGATCGGGGTGATGTGGTCCCTTTTTCGGGTGCCCGTCAGGAGTCTCGCTGCGGTGTTTTGGACCAGTTGCAGGCGGGACAGGGAAGATTGGCTGATGCCAGTGTAAAGGGAGTTACCGTAATCTAGGCAGGAGGAGGTAAATGTATGGATGATCTTTTTGAGGTCATCAAACTGGAGGAATTGTTTTATTTTAGCTATCATCCGAAGCTGGAAGAAGCTAGCTTTTACCACTGCATTGACTTGTTTGTCAAACTTCAGTGCTGAGTCAAATATCATGGCAAGATTTTTGACGTGAGGTTTGAGTAATGGGGTAAGGCTTCCAAGGCTGCCTGCTATCATTTTGATTGAGTCCGAGGGGCCGAGAAAGATGACCTCAGCCTTTCAATGACTTGGCCTAAGGGGAGCATATACAGGGAGAAGAGAATGGGGCCAAGGATGGAACCTTGTGGAACCCCGCAGCAGAGCCTAGCTGGGGAGGAGAAAGAGTTGCCTATGTTAGTAGATATGTTAGTTGTCTTTGAGGTAGGAGATGAACCAGCTCAGGGCAGTGCCATCAATACCAACCCCGTACCGGAGACGGTCAATTAGGATGGTGTGGTCGACTTTGTCAAATGCTGCAGAGTAGGGGAATCAAGGACCAGAGGACACAGGTTCAAGGTGAAGGGGAAAAGATTTTATAGGTAACTTTTCCACACAGAGGGTGGTGGGTGTATGGAATGAGGTGCCAGAGGAGGTGGTTGAGGCAGGGGCTATCGCAATGTTTATGAAACAATTAGACAGGCACATGGACAGGACAGGTTTGAAGGGATATGGGCCAAACCCGGGCAGGTGAGACTAGTGTAGCTAGAACATGTACAGGTAGGTCGCTGTGGACGTTGGGTTGAAGGGTCTGTTTCCACCCTGTATGACTCCATGAGTCTCTGACATGAGCCATAACCTCACATTCCTTGCACATTGCAGGTATCCCGCAAGTATAGATGACGATGTGGATTTGAAGTTTGTGTTCAGCTGCTGAATTTTAATTGGATTCCAACAGGGCATTGACCCACAGGTATCCATTCTCCATAGAACCACCAGTTAAAAATCAATATATTCCAGCTCCTTAATTAAAATACTTCTGTTAAGTAAATAAGTAAGTAAGTAAGTTTTTTGGCTAAGTATTCACATACAAGGAATTTACCTTGGTGCTCCGCCCACAAGTAACAGCATGACATACAGTGACCATTACGAATGACTCAGAAAACACTAAACATTAATAATAATAAAACATTAATGATAAAACACCATTGATCAAGCATGTGAACCAACAAAATACCAGATCAAAGGGAGGCTACAGATTTTTGGCTGTTGAGTAGAGCAACTACTCGTGGATAAAAACTGTTTTTATGTCTGGCTGTGGCAGCTTTGACAGTACGGAGTCGCCTTCCAGAGGGAAGTGATTCAAAGAGTTTGTGGCCAGGGTGAGAGGGGTCAGAGATGATCTTGCCCGCTCGCTTCCTGGCCCTTGCAGTGTACAGTTCATCAATGGAGGGAAGGTTGAAGCCAATAACCTTCTCTGCTGATCGGACGATTCGCTGCAGCCTCCAGGTGTCGTGCTTGGTGGCCGAGCCAAACCAGACCAATGTGGAGAAGGTGAGAACAGACTCTACGATGGCCGTGTTGAATTGGACCATCGTTGCCTGGGGCAGATTGCGCTTCCTCAGCTGCCGCAGGATCTGTTGATCACTTAATGGCAATTTGCCATCAAGGCATAAATAGTGTTGATGCAACCTCTTAGCGGAGCCGTCAGAATCAAAGACACGTCGGTGCAGCAGTAGAGTTGCTGCCTTACAGCACCAGGGACCCCGGTACTGGTGTTAATCTGTACGGAGTTTGTACTTTCTCCCATTGATCTGCATGGGTTTTCTCCGAGATCTTCGGCTTCCTCCCACACACCAAAGACGTACAGGTATGTAGGTTAATTGACTTGGCACAGATGTAAAAGAATTGTCCTTAGTGTGTGTGTAGGATGGTGTTAGAGTGCGGGGATTGCTGGTCGGTGCTGACACGGTGGGCCGAATGGCCTGTTTCCTCGCTGTATCTCTAAACTAAACGACACTAATCTCCTCAAGGATGAAGTGATGCAGCGGTGGAGTTGCTGCCTTAAGGGCCTGTCCCACTTGGCGATTTTTACGGCGACTGCCGGTATCATTGACTGACGTATCAGGTCACCGAAAAATTTGCGGTGATTTGCGGCGTGATGCGGCAGTGACACGGCGTGACGACCTATTGACGCGCAACGTTTTTTTTGTCGCCGCTGGATTTTGAAACGTTCAAAATCTTTTGGCGACACTGATATGACAGCGGCAGTCGCCGAAAAAAATCGCCAAGCGGGACAGGCCCCTTTACAGCGCCATAGTTGCAGTGTGCGGGGAAACCGAAGCAACCAGAGGAAAACCCGCGCAGGTCGCGGGGAGAACGTACAAACTGTGTACAGACTAACACCCGTAGTCAGGATGGAACCCGGGTCCCTGGCGCTGTGAGGCAGCCACTCCACAGCAGTGCCTCCGTGCCGCCTTATGAGCCACGATGCAATTTCACTCACAATGTTTCTTTGGAATGCTGCATCCCCGAATGAAATGGAGACGGTATCATTAAATATATTTAAAGGCTGAACATCAGATCATTGTCATATCGTGAGCATTTACTTGGCATCTATTTCAGCATTCGCCGAGCTGGTGCTTTATTTGCAGTTGGTGAAAATACCGCTTTGGGCGGCAGGGTGGCGCAGCGGTAGAGTCGCTGCCTCACAGCGCCAGAGACCCGGGTTCCATCCTGACTACGGGTACTGTCTGTGCGGAGTGTGTACGTTCTTCCCTTGACCTGCGCGGGTTTTCTCCGGGTGCTCCGGTTTCCTCCCAAAGACGAAGAGGTTTGTGGGTTAATCATTTACATTTATATCAAAGATGTAAATTGCCCCTAGGGTGCGTAGGATAGTGTCATTGTGCTGGGATCGCTGGTCGGCATGGACTCAATGGGCCGAAGGGCCTTGGATCACGCTGTATCTCGAAATTAAACTAAGCTAAACTTATGTACATCAGGCAGTGAAGAAAGCAAATGGCATGTTGGCCTTTATAACAAGAGGAGTTGAGTCTAGGAGCAAAGAGGTCCTCCTGCAGTTGTACAGAGCCCTAGTGAGACCACAGCTGGAATATTGTGTGCAGTTTTGGTCCCCTAATTTGAGGAAGGACATTCTTGCTATTGAGGGAGTGCAGCGTAGGTTTACAAGGTTAATTCCCGGGATGGCGAGACTGTCATATGCTGAGAGAATGGAGCAGCTGGGCTTGTACACTCTGGAGTTTAGAAGGATGAGAGGGGATCTTATTGAAACATATGATTGTTAAGGGTTTGGACACACTGGAGACAGGAAAATTATTCCCGATGTTGGGGGAGTCCAGAACCAGGGGCCACAGTTTAAGAATAAGGGGTAAGCCACTTAGAACGGAGACGAGGAAACACTTTTTCTCAAAGAGAGTTGTGAGTCTGTGGAATTCTCTGCCTCAGAGGGTGGTGGAGGCCGGTTCTCTGGGTACTTTCAAGAGAGAGCCAGATCGGGCTCTTAAAGATAGCGGAGTCAGGGGATATGGGGAGAAGGCAGGAACGGGGTACTGATTGGGGATGATCAGCCGTGATCACATTGAATGGCGGTGCTGGCTCGAAGGGCCGAATGGCCTACTCCTGCACCTATTGTCTATTGTCTATTATCTCTGCAGCCTCAGGCTCAAAGAATCTCTCTTTCTCTCTTCATCGCTTTTTGCCATTTCTCTCTTCCATGTTGTTTATTTTGGTTGTCTTTGCTTGTGTTGGTGTATTCATGAAAACCTGCTGTTACAGACAGATTAGTTTGAGTGGGCACATGCTCCCAGCTTGAACTAATTCCGGAGAGATTATTACTGTGGCTTCACCTGCCTGTTTGGGATCCACCCAAAGATTTTAAATACTCTCATGCTGTTTTGTGTTTTACGCAGTGGACTTGGCACTCTGGTCTCAGTCTCCGTCCCTCCCTTTAGTTGCCTCGACTCATTCTACTGTTAGTTGCTGCCTTATACGCATTAAGTATGTAACAGCACAAGAATCAGGAATCAACTTTTTTTTCATTCCCCCTCTCTTCCTTGTAGCACACTTAGATTTCTCCCCTCTTCCCCATCCTTCCCCAGGGTTGCCAACTTCCTCACTCCCAAATAAGGGACAAAAGGTCAAAATTATGGGACAAACTCCCGACGGCAATTCGTTGACCGACTCGGCCGTGGCTGGGTGAATGATGAGTTGGCCCGGGTGCTGGACTGCACACAAAGCCCAGCCGGCGGGCCAGCTGAGGAGCTTTGGCCCGGGCGACTGTCCGGCGCCCCATCCAACTCACGAACCGATGATCGGCCACGAAAAGGAGGGGTGGTGATGGTGTCGGCGGTAAGCGAAGGTCTGAAGGTTGGACAGCTGGCCGGGCTTCCGACCGACGGGGCCATGGGCGAGGCGCTGCTGCTGCTGCTGCACTCCATGGGCTGCACTACATCGGGACAACTGCTCCGACCTTGTGCCCTCGACCCGAGTAGTAGCTTTTAAATATGGGACAACAGCAGTCCCACATGGTACCAATTTACCCAATATACAGGATATTCCGGCTAACAAGGGATAGTTGGCAACCCTATCCTTCCCCCTCAAGATTCACAATTCGCACCTCTTCTCTTCTTATTGAACATTTTCTTTGTCTCTTCATCTCTGGCCTTTGTACAACCATTCACCCCTCTCCCCCTAATCTGTATCCACCTCTCACTCAGTCTGAAGAAGGGTCTCGACACAAAAGGTCACCCATTCCTTCTCTCCAGAGATGCTGCCTGTCCCGCTGAGTTACTCCAGCATTTTGTGTCTACTGTCGATTTACACCAGCATCTGCAGTTCTTTCCTGCGCATTGTGCTCATCTCTCACTTGCCAGGTTCGCACTGTCCCCACCCAGCTTTGTCCTTTGTCCCCCACCCCCCCCCCCCCCCCACACCCCAATCCATCTGAAGAAGGGTCCTGACTCGAAATCTCATCTGTCCATGTTCTCCAGAGATGCTGCCTCCTGTAGTTATTCCTGCTCGGATTTTCTCCGGGCGATCCGATTTCCTCCTGCATTCCAAAGACGTGTAGGTTTGTAGGTTAATGGGATTCTGTAAATTCCCCCTTAGAGTGCAGGATCAGAAAGTGGGATAATGTAGAACTAGTGTGAGCTGGTGATCTTTGATCGGTGTCAACTCGGTGGGTATGCTGTATCTCTAAACTAAACTAAACTAATCTAAACTAAAGGTTACTTAAAAAGAAATAAAGTACTGGAGTCCTAAAGTTGTCGGACAACTTATTCTATTTGATCTTATTTGATTGTGCACGCCAGGTTGATTGCATTCGTTGAAACAGGGCGGACCACGTGAAGGTTGCAATCTCCTGCCCCAAGTACTGGAGTAACTCAGCGGGTAAGGCAGCATTTCTGCAGAGTATGGAAAGGTGACGTTTTGGATCAGGAAAGAACAGTCACAACCCGAAATGTCACCTATACCATTTCACCAGATATGTTCAGTTCAGTTGAGTTTATTGTCACGTGTTCCAAGGTACAGTGAAAAGTTTTTTTGTTGCGTGCTAACCAGTCGGCAGAAAGACAATACATGATCACAATCAATCCATTCACAGTGTACAGATACATGATATGGTGCCTGAGCTGCTGAGTTACTCCAGCACTTGGTGTCTTTTTTTGTTAAAGAAGGAACTGCAGATGCTGGAAAATCGAGGGTACACAAAAAGCTGGAGAAACTCAGCGGGTGCAGCAGCATCTAAGGAGCGAAGGAGTTTCCGTAGGGAGGAGGAGAACTTCTTCAAAGTAGGCATACCATTGAGGAGATTTCGCAGTGGAGTAGACAAAGTGTTAAATTTTCCGTAGGGAGGACCTTTCCGTAGAGAGGTCTGAAGAAGGGTTTCGGCCCGAAACGTTAATTATCTCCTTCGCTCCTTAGATGCTGCTGCACCCGCTGAGTTTCTCCAGCTTTTTGTGTACCCCCGTCTTTTTTTGTTAATCAGCATCTGAGGCAATTGTATCTCCATTATATTTTCTTGGCAACATTTATGCTAACTCACTTAATCTGCCTTCCTGCTTTAGCAGAATCTTTCTGGTCTCTTTGTAGCTAATTGTTAAACAGATTACTGTTTACTTGTTTAGAAGATTGCTTGGCTATGTTATTCTTAATCCCTTTGTGCTAGTTATTAATATAGGTAGCCCAAACTGTTCCTAGAAACATAGAAAACTAGGAGTTTGACACAATATGCTGGGGTACCTCAGCGGGTGAGGCAGCATCTATGGAGAGAAGGGTCTCGACCCGAAACGTCACCTATTCCTTCTCTCCATAGAAGCTGCCTCACCCGCTGAGATACTCCAGCATTTTGCGCCTACCTTTGATATTATCCAGCATCTGCAGTTCTTTCTCTCACATAGAAAAATAGGTGCAGGAGTAGGCCATTCGGCCCTTCGGGCCAGCACCGCCATTCAATATGAACATGGCTGTCCATCTAAAATCAGTACCTCATTCCTGCTTCCCCCCCCCCCCCATATCCCTTGATTCCCTTAGGCCTAAGAGTTCAATCTAACTCCCTCTTGAGAACAGTGAAAAGCTTTTTGTTGCGTGCTAACCAGCCGGCAGAAAGACAACACACAATTACGATCAATCCATTAAAAGTACTGATGTATGCCTGGAGGTCTTGGTTTTCAGACTCCTATACCTCCTTCCCAGTAGTAGGAGTGAACGATAGCATGGCCAGGGTGGTGAGGGTCCTTGATGAAGGGTGGTCTTCTTCTTATCGAGTCCACACACAAGATTAGAAGTCGTTCAGCCAGAGCTGAACACACTCCTCGGCATCTGCGTACAACGGTGTCTGTCTTGTCGCTTCTTGTGTTTCTTGTGCGTGGTGGTGGAAAGGTTGGTGGAAACAGGGCCGCGACGTGAACGCTCTTTCCTTGACCCCATGAAGGGTGGTGTGGAACATTGATGAATGGAAATACGGATCCTTAATGAAGATTGCCAAGTGCTTTTATGCTTTTGAAGTTAAATCGTTGTTTTTAAAATCATCAATCTCTTTTGCGCTTTGGTCTCTAGTATTAAAAGTCATTGTAGACTTCTGCCGTGAAAACCGATCAAATTATTTGTGTAACATTGCCACCATTTTGATTTAACTCTCCACTATTAATTTTCCATTCTCAGCTTCTAACATTTGCATATGTTCGCTTGTGGGGAGGTGTACAAAATCATGAGAAGAATAGATCAGGTGGACGCACACCGACTCTAGCCCAGAGACGGGAAATCAAGAACCAGAGACATAGGTTTAAGGTGAGCGAGATAGATTTAATAGGAACCTGAGGGGTAACGTTTTCACACAAAGGGTGGTGGGTGGGTGAAACGAGCTGCAGGAAGGTGGGAAGTTCTTAAAATTCTTTAATATTTTAATATTTCTGCTAGTTGAACTTCCTTTTAATTTCTCCCTCATCAATTAATTTCAGTAGCCTTTCGTACTGTAGTTGGGCGTTTCCACGCCAGCATGTGGAGATGGGGGCTCCGCCAGAGCCCAGCCTGTGAATGCGGTGCAGAACAACAGACAGCCAACCCTGTCATCTCTGGGTGCCCGCTTTACCACCCACCAAATGGAGCTCAGGGCCTGGCAGACACTCACGCCAACAGAGACAACAACCTGGCTGGTCAAGAGCCGGCTTGAGATCTAACGATTCCTTTGGGAGGAAGAAGAAGAAGGAGGGGGAGGAGGAGGAGGAGGAGGAGGAGGAGGTCTAGACAGAACTGTACGCACTGTGATAATAGCTGATCATCCCCAATCAGTACCCTGTTCCTGCCTTCTCCCAATATCCCTTGACTCCGCTATCTTTAAGAGCTCTATCTAACTCTCTCTTGAAAGCATCCAGAGAATTGGCCTCCACTGCCTTCCGAGGCAGAGAATTCCACACTCACAACTCTCTGGGTGAAAAGGTGTTTCCTCGTCTCCGTTCTAAATGGCTTACCCCTTATTCTTAAACTGCGGCCCCGGGTTCTGGACTCCCCCAACATCGGGAAGATGTCTCCTGCCTCCCGCGTGTCCAATCCCTAAATAATCTTATATGTTTCAATAAGATCCCCTCTCATCCTTCGAAATTCCAGTGTATACAAACCCAGCCGCTCCATTCTATAACCATGAGGCTTAGATAGGGTAGACAGTCAGAACCTTTTTCCCAGGGTGGGAAAAGACGTCAAAGACGGCACAACACAGTGTGGGCAACATGGTGGTGGTGTATGTAATAGGAACTTGAAGGGTGACTTTTTCACACAGAGGGTGGTGGGTGCCTGGGAAGAGCTGCCTGAGGAGGTATTGAGGCAGGGACTATTGCAACATTTAAGAGACATTTGGACAGGATAGGACAGGTTTGGAGGGATATGGGCCAAACACAGGCAGGTGGGACTAGTGTAGATGGGGCATGTTGGCCGGTGCGGGCAAGTTGGTCTGTTTCCACGCTGTATCACTCGATGCCTCTAGGTAGTTCAAAATCTCTTGTTTAATTCACCAAATCCACTCACAAAGTGTTTCTGAAGCATAATCCACCCCCGTAAGTGTGACTGCCTGTTGCCTGCCCACTGTGCTGCTGGAGAGCCTATACAGAGCACTAAGAATCCTTTCATTATTATTAAGTAGGTATAAACTTGTGGACCCACGCACATACATAACGGAACAACAAGAGCAGTGAACCACTGAACCGAGAGTATGTTCTACTGCTGACATTAAGCAGTTCACGTCCATGAACACAACGCCATATGACCAGATCCCACAATTTTTGCTTATTCTACATCCACAGCTTTCAGAGGTTATGGGGAGAAGGCAGGAGAACGGGGGGTTAGGAGGGAGAGATAAATCAGTCATGATTGAATGGCGGAGTAGACTTGATGGGCTGAATGGCCAAATTTGGCTCCTATCACTTATGACCTTAGGCAATAGACAATAGACAATCGGTGACAATTCGGCCCTTCGAGCCAGCATCGCCATTCATGGCTGATCATCCACAATCAGTACCCCGTTCCTGCCTTCTCCCCATATTGCTTGACTCCGCTATCTTTATGAGCTCTCTCTTGAAAGCATCCAGATAACTGGCCTCCAGTGCCTTCTGAGGCAGAGAATTCCACACTCACAACTCTATGGGTGAAAACGTTTTTCCTCATCATTCCAAATGGCCTGCCCCTTTTTCTTAAACTGTGGCCCCTGGTTCTGGACTCCCCCATCATTGCGAACATGTTTCCTGCCACTAGCGTGCCCAATCCCTTAATAATCTTTCAATAAGATCCCCTCTCATCCTTCAAAATTCCAGTGTAGACAAGCCCAGTCGCTCCATACTCTCCATAGATGACAGTCCCGCCATCCCGGGAATTAACCTCGTGAACCTACTGCTTTCTCTCTATCATCTTTATACGACTTGGTTAGGTTGCATTTGGAGTATTGCGTACAGTTCTATCATCCCATTACAGGGTCCAGGAATGATGTGGTGTCCATGGAGAGGGTGCAGAGGAGATTTATCAGAATGTTGTCTAGACTTAGAGGCTATTAGTTATAAGGAGAGGTTGGAAAATCTTTGAATTGTCACACTGAAGAAGGGTCTCGACCCGAAATGTCACCTATTCCTTCGCTCCATAGATGCTGCCTCACCCACCGAGTTTCTCCAGCATTTTTGTCTACCATCGATACTCTACATATTCGTTTCCACCTGTGCCTTTACACCTAATTATGTTCTTTTACATCAGTTTAAGAAAGAGCTGGTTGGGTAGTTTACACCCCAGCGGTATGAACATTGACTCCTCCAATTTCAGGTAGTCCTTGCTTTCTCCCCCCTTCCCCTCCCCTTCCCAGCTCCCCCACAGCCCACTGTCTCCGCCTCATCCTTTCTTCTTCCGTCCACATCAGTCTGAAGAAGGGTCTCGTCCCGAATCGTCGCCTATTCCTTCGCTCCATAGATGCTGCCTCACCCGCTGAGTATCTTCAGCATTTTTGTCTACCTTCTTTTACATCAGACACAGTTGTAATGTAAGACTATCGATACAAAATATACGTTTCCTCCCTTCCTCTCTTCGACTGTATAGCTCAATGACTCCTTGCCTCTGAGTAACTCTACTTGTCCAGCACCAACAGGGTGGGTGGAATGGCTTTCTGGCAGAGTATTACATTTTCTATGATTCTATTATTCAACATAGCGTCTACATTCCTCTTACTCCATCTTGTATACACCCTATGTTTTACGTAGCGAGTGGTGGGTGCTTAGAACGTGCTACCATGGGTGGTGGTGGCGGCAGATATGATAGTGGGATTTAAGCGTTAAGATACGCCTTTAAAATGCCACCATCGTATCTGCATTACGATACGACGCATAGAGTATATCGTATCGTCGTACCTTGCATATCGTATTGAAATGCCGACACATCAGCATTTAGCGATAGTGTATTGCTCTATAACTCCATGAGGCACGATGGCACAGCAATAGAGCTGCAGCCTTACAGCGTCAGAGACCCGGGTTCGATCCTGACTACTAGTTGCCGGCTGTATGGAGTTTGAACGTTCTCCCCGTCACCACGTGGGTTTTTTTCCGGGTGCTCCGGTTTCCTCTCACACTCCAAAGACGTACCAGGTTCATGGGTTAATCGGCTTTGGTAAAAAAAAATGTAAATTGTCCCCTAGTGTGTTGTAGGATAGTGCTGGTGTACGAGGATCACTGGTCGTCACGGACTCAATGGGCCGAAGGGCCTGTTTCCGCGCTGTATCGCTAAATTAAACTAAACTAAACTAAGACTTTATGAATGTGGCCTCCACATACCTGTGTGGACATACAGATCACGTGCAGGCAGAGATTAGTGTAACTTGGCATCAATGTTTGGTACCGACATTGTGGGCTGAAGGGCCTGTTCCTGCACCTCAATGTTTGAAGTTTAATTGAACTCTCTAAATTATTTTGTATATTTTGAGTCATACAGTGTGGAAACAGGCCCTTCGGCTCAACATGCCAATGCCAGCCGACAATGTCCCATCTACACCTGTCCCACCTGCCCGTGTTTGGCCCATATCCCTCTAAACCTATCCTATCCATGTACCTGTCTAAATGATTCCTAAACGGTGCGATAGTCCCTGCCTCAACTACCTCCGCCGGCAGCTCGTTCCATACACCCACCCACCCTTCGTGTGAAAAAGGTTACCCCTCAGATTCCTATTAAATCTTTTCCCCCTTCACCTTAAAGCTATGTCCTCTGGTCCTCGATTCCCCTACTGTGGGCAAGAGGTTTTGTGCATCTACCCGATCTATTCCTCTCACATCAATGAAGATAGTTCTCATTATTTTGCCATTTTGCTCACTCGCAGATTCATTCGTAAGAGCGCCTTCAGAATGTTGATAATTCCTCTTCAAATTCCAGAGGAATTTTTCGCCCGCTTCCTTTATCATTGCATGCAGAGCGCTGTAAACAAAAACTAAATATGTGGCCTCAGAGACCTTCTCACAACAGTCTTCAGCTGCTCATTTTCACCCGCAGTCAGATCTAAAGTAACCTGGCTGACGGCTTCCAGAACCCAGCAGCCAGCTCTTCCGCGGGGAATAATTCGTAAACTCCGCTCTGGTTTTCAGGGAACAGCTGGTTTTGCTGTTGTTGTTGTCGTTGTTGCTGGGACTATTGGGGTGATTGAGAAGTTTCGATGGGAGAGTGAAATGATAACATAAAGTACTGCAGCAGTCAGCAGTTCAGACCTGCATCGTAGGACAGAGACTCGCTTTGCGTTTAGCTGTTGTTTGACTTGGGAGAAATCTGCCCATTTTGCCTTTTGTCAATCGCACAAAAAGGCTCTTAAATTCAACAAAATATTTAGTGAAGCTCAAAATAATTTAGTGAACTTTGAAACAATTTCCCCGCTGTTTTCATGCAACCGAACCATCCTACCACAACTAGGGAGCAGTCCTGGCTTGAGTGGGTGCTGGATTTTCTGGAGCTCCTTCCTAATGGCAATATTTTGTATGTTCAAAGTTTAATGAGGAAGACTAGGCAGGAATATCAAAATGATCACGAGCAGCTGAGAAAAAAAAGATGGTTTGTGTATGAAGACGCCATGTCCAAAGCAAAGATACTAGAGCGGAGACGGAAGCCGGTTACGGAAATGGCGCTAAAGATTACCCATGACCCTACTACAGCTATTTCGTCGAGTGGACTATCTTGCTCCACTATAGGATCTTTGGTCCTGAACTACTATCTCCCTCATTTGTGACCCTCCGACTGTCCTTGATCAGACTTTGCTGGCTTTACCTTGCACTAAAAGTTATTCCCTTATCATGTAAATGGGTTGTAAAATTTGATTGATGGTAATCACGTGGGTAGACAAAAATGCTGGAGAAACTCAACGGGTGAGGCAGCATCTATGGAGCGAGGGAATAGGCAACGTTTCGGGTCGAGACCCTTCTTTAGACTTCTCGGCCCGAAACGTCGCCTATTCCTTCGCTTTTTCTCCAGCTTTTTTGTCTACCTTCAATTTTTCCAGCATCTGCAGTTCTTTCTTAAACATCTGCAGTTCAATGGTTCAATGGTACTTTATTTGTCACATGGAAGAGGCGGGACAGTAGGCTTGTGGGAGAGCTGGGAAGGGGAGGGGAAGGAGGGAGAAAGCCAGGACTACCTGAAATTGGAGAAGTCAATGTTCATACCGCTGGAGTGTAAACTACCCAAGCGAAATATTAAATCTTTTATTGTATTTGTTGATACAATCATATATTGTCTATGCGCTGACTGGATAGCACGCAACAAAAGCTTTTCACTGTACCTCGGTATGCGTGACAATAAACTATACTGAAATAATGCTTTTGCTGGACTGTTTCTTTCTTCGATTCCTGTCCCTTAATGGAGCAAATGTTAAAATAATGAAGTGACCTTATTTATGCTGCGGCAATGTACCAACCACGGTCTGAACTTTAGACTTCAGACTTTAAGAGATACAGCGTGGAAACAGGCCCTTCAGCCCACTAACTCCATGCCGACCAGCGATCACCGTGTACACTAGCACTATCATACTCACTCGGGATGTGTTACAATTTACAGAAGCCAATTAGCCTTCAAACCTGTACGTCTTTGGAGTGTGGGAGGAAACCGGAGCACCCAGAGAAACCCTACGCGGTCACAGGGAGAACGTACAAACTCCGTACAGACAGCACCCGTGTGTGCGGGGATGGCTGGTCTTGGTGGGCCGAAGCTCCTGGGTCCGCGCTGTGTCTCTAAAAAATACCTCTACCACTGCACCACCATGCTGTCCCTAATTATGTCCCATGACTAATCTGTGTGTAGGAAGGAACTGCAGATGCTGGTTTACACCGAAGATAGACACAAAATGCTGGAGTAACTCAGCGGGACAGGCAGCATCTGTGGAGAGAAGGAATGGCTGATGTTTCTGGTCGAGACAGTCCGACGAAGGGCCTCAAACCAAAACATCACCCATTCCTTCTCTCCAGAGACGCTGCCTAATTAATCTATGTCTGTCCAAAGGAATGATTCACTCTTTTCCCGGGCCGTAGGGGGTGGGGGGGGGGGGGGGGGGGAAGAGACTGACAGGGAGGGTAACAGATAAACAGATGGTATCTTTCCACAAGGGTCAGTAGGTCACTACATCCTCCTCACTCCCGATATTTCAGCATGTGATCTGGGAGCACATTCCGTCTCAGCGCTGGCGACTGTTGCTCTGTTGTAGCAATTATTTTTTTGGAATCTCACGTAGGCGTAAATGCAACAACGACGAGAACTGGAGCGGAGCTCTTCCAGAGTCCTTGCCAAGATTTAACTCTCGACCAATATCGTCTCTGAAGCAAATTGTTAGAACATTTATATTGCCATTTTTTTAAACCATATTCTGTGTGAAAAAGAAGCTTAACAATCATCTGTATTATTTAAACATGAGTACATATTGATGCTTCATGCATCCCTTCCCAAAGGTTAGGGAATTCTGCCACTTCTTTCCCCTCCTACTAGCCCTTTTTTTTGTTTAGTTTAGTTTAGTTTAGTTTAGTTAAATTTAGTTAAGTTAAATTCAGTTTAGTTTAGTTTAGTTTAATTTAGTTTAATTTAGTTTAGTTTAGTTTAGTTAAATTTAGTTTAGTTAAGTTTAGTTCAGGTTAGTTTAATTTATTGTCACGTGAACCTACATATCAAAAATTCAAAAGACATAGGAGCAGAATTAGGCCATTCGGCCCATTGTGTCTGCTCCACCATTTGATCATGACTGACCTATTATTTTTGTAAAAGTTACAAAGAACAAAAAAAACGGCATTCATATCTCTAGTTACCCTTGCCCCTGACTCTCAGTCTGAGGAAGGGTCTCGACCAAAATGTCACCTATTTCACATCGCCAGCGATGCTGCCTGTCCTGCTGAGTTACTTCAGCACTTTGTGTCTATCTTCGGTGTAAACCAGCATCTGCAGTTCCTTCCTACATAGGGATCAGTGTTGGGTCCTCCATTCTTATGCACATTAACGATTAGGCTGACAACACAGTTAACGTTGATCATAAATTTGCAGATGGCTCCAAACAGTGATGAAGAATATCTAGGTTTACAACAGGATCTAGATGTAGTGTACAAAAACCATGCGATGAATAGATCAGATAGATGCCAGAATCTCTTGCCCAGAGTAGGGGAATCGAGAATCAGAGGACATAGGTTCTAGGTGAAGGGGAAAAGATTTAATAGTAATCTGAGGTATAACTTTCACACGCAAAGGGTGGTGGCTGTATGGAACGAGCTGCCAGAGGAGATAGTAGAGGCTGGGACTATTAATCCTAGCCCGATTGGAGAGGCCAGGACTTTAAAATGGGGTAAAAGCTTCAGGGCTGCTGGGAGATTTGGTCAAATTGGAATTGCTCTCTGCAGAACTGGGACAAGGTGCGGAGAGGTGCCAGTGTGTCTAGAGCTTAGATACAATTTGCAAGAAAATAATAAGAACATCTGCAGACCCTGTCAATTAGGTGCAAAATGCATAGAATGGATAGGATGGCTGCAAACCAGACATACACCTTGTAAATAATTGTAAATAATGTTGCAGAGTTCTACTTTTTTTTTGTAAAATGTTTTCATTAGAAGTAAATACATATTAAGAAGGAATAACATAAAATCAAAAAAAAGAAACATATTATTCGTCACATACATTCTTAATATTTTTAAAGTTTACAGCCGTTCTTATTTATACTTCTATACTTTTTATTATTTTATAACAGAAAGAAGATAGTAAAGAGAAATAATAAAAAGAAATAAAATAGAAGTAGAAAATCGATAAAATGAGTGGAGTATAAAGCAAGATATTCTTCTTTGGAGATATATGCGTGGTCTATTGTATATAGTTCTTCATCTATTCCTTCATTCAGGCTTCACTCAGGCCCTCGAACCGGACCTCCTTGACCCTTTAAGTATTCAAAAATGGAGACCATATTCCTCTGAATTGATCTAGCTTGTCCAAAAGGACAAGTCTTAATCTTTCCAGATGAAGTGTCTCCCACAGTTCTGTAATCCACATTTTGATTGTGGGGGATGTAGGACCTTTCCAAAATCTTAGTATTAGTTTTTTACCAATTATTAAACTATAACCAATAAAAATTATTTGCTGTGTTGTTAGTAGTTGATCCATTTCTATTATTCCTAATATGATTAATTTTGAGTCTGGAGTCAGATTTGTATTAACAACCTTCGAGATTATCTTAAAAATTTCTATCAAAAAATTAATTTTTATACATTTTGTGAATGAATGCATTAGATTACCTTCTAAATGCTGACATTTATCACATATAGCAGAAACATTTGAAAACATTCTGTTTAATTTGGATTTTGAATTGTATCAAAGAGTGTCTGGCATTTAATGAGCAGTGGTGTATATGTTGTAAACTTTCATTCCATACTTCTAGACTAATTGTTTGACCTAATTCGTTTTCCCATGCTTGCCTATATATTTCCTACTTTGGTAAATCATTTTCCAGTAAAATATTATAAATATATGATATTAATTTTTCTGTATTCGGATATTTATTTAGACATTCATCCAAAATTTCTGTCTTTCTATTTCTAAAATCCTGTGTGTTTGATTTAACATAGTCTCTAATTTGTAAATATCTAAAGTACTCTTTTGAGTGTAATCCGTAATTTTGTTGTAATTCCTGAAATGAAAGGAATAAACTTTCCCTGTAGAGATCACCCATCTTATTTATTCCATAGTTCTTCCATTTAAAAAAACCTTTATCCATCCTTGAAGGTTTAAAAGTAATGTTATTTACAATGGGAAGAGCCAGTGGTATACTTTCTAATTTTAATGTTTTCTTTAATTGTTTCCAAATACGTATGCCACTTTCTATTATTGGATTTCCTCTATAAATTTTCTTATGTATTTTAGTATTAGTAAATAAAATTGAGCTAATTTCGAAAGGTGAACAATCTTCCTTTTCCATTTTTAACCAGTTTGGTTGTTTATCTACTTCTTCCAACCAAAAATTCATATTTTTACTATTACCTGCCCAGTAATAAAACATAAAATTAGGCAAGCAAAACCTCCATTCATTTTTGATTTACATAGATGTTTTTTATTTATTCTATGGCTCTTATAATCCCAAATAAAATTGGTAACTATTGAGTCCACTTTCTTAAAAACATTTTTAGGAAGATATATCGGGATCAGTTGAAACAGGTATAATAATCGCGGAAGAAAAATCATTTTTATCGCATTAATTCTACCTAGCATTGAAATAGGTAATGTTTTCCAATATAGGATATTCTTAAGTAGTTTATTCAGTATGGGTGGGAAATTAGATTTTGGTATAAATCCTTTTTGATCTGAATGAATTACTTTATTAATCACTGTATTTAGTCTTTGTGCTAGTATTTTGGTTAATATTTTTTGATCAGTATTTAAAAGAGCTATGGCTCTATACGACCCTGGATCATCCAGATTTTTATCTGATTTAGGTATGAGCGTTATAATAGATTCATTTAATGTTTCTGGTAACTTCTGTTGTGCATAAATGAGTTCATAAAGTGTCTTCAAACGTGGAGCTATCGTATCATAAAATGTTTTATAAAATTCTGATCCAATACCATCCGGTCCTGGAGTTTTACCATTTTTTAATGACCTAATAGATTCTTCGATTTCTTTAGTAGTTATTTCAGCGTTTAGTGATTCTCTATGTTCTGAATCCAGTCCTTTTAGATTACAATTTTTTTTAAATGATTCTACATCTATCCGATTTTCTGTCGTTTTGGCTGAATATAAATTTTTATAATATTGCAAAAATCTCTCATTTATATCTTTAGTTTGTACTAGTAATTCCCCTTTGTCTGATTTAATCCTATGGATTAATTTTTCTCCCTCTAATTTTCGTAATTGATGAGCCAATAATTTTTGTGGTTTATCTCCGAATTCAAATTGTATTTGTTTAGTATATTGGTATAGTTTTACAACTTGGTCTGACTGTATTTTATTTAATTTATATTTCATTGCAAAGATTTTATTATGTTTTATCATGGTTGGGTTAGCAGCGTTTTCTGTGTCTAATTGTTTGATCTCTTTTTCAAATGCCTGTTGTTCCCTCCGATTCTCTTTATTATAAAATGCTTGAGAGGATATCATAATTCCCTGAACATACGCTTTAAAAGTTTCCCATAATAGGGACGAAGATATTTCTGGCGTATCATTTATTTCAAAGAAAATCGTGATCTGTTTTGTGATGTATTCTTGAGTTATTTTGTCTTTTAAAATTTGTGGGTTAAATCTCCATTGTCCCTGTTTTTCCGTTTTACCAGTTATTTTCATCATAAAAGTTAAAGGTGCATGATCTGAAATTATAATATTATGATATTTTTAATTATAAGTGTGGGATAAGTTTTAAATCTACCAAAAAATAATCTATTCTTGAATAAGTTATATGCACAGGTGAGTAAAATGAGTATTCTTGTCCAGCTGGGTTTTGCATTCCCCAAACATCTTTAATATTACTGGTATCTGTATATGCATTTATTAGATCACTGGAATGCGATTTAAGTTTCCGTTGTTTTGATGATCTGTCCAAATAAGGATCTAGTGCACAATTTAAATCTCCTCCAATTATTAGGGTGTGTGTGATGATTCCGGGATAGCGGGCTGTCAAAATTTGGGCCGTATACATTGACAAAAATCATTTTTTGTGTGTATAATTCTCCTATTACAATAATATATCTACCATCACTATCAGTTATTGTTGAAGTGTGTTTAAATGAAGTGCCTTTACGAATTAATATTGCTACACCTCTAGATGTATGAAAGAAGAATGATACACTTTGTCAATCCATTTAGCCTTTAATCTATGTTCTGCCTCTTTTTTTAGATGTGTCTCTTGGATGAATACCATATCTACTTTAAGTGCTTTTAAATGTGCTAATACTTTACCTCTCTTAATTGGTTCGTTAATACCTTTAACATTCCAGCTACAAAACGTTATTCCTCCATTCCCCATATTCATTTGTAAGTCTTGCATCTTTTATCTAAAGGAATATATAATAGGGCGAATGGTTCAGCTCGACATACCCGACTTTGCACCCGAACTCCGAATAGATGAATTTCAAGACCCTTGAGTATCTCTCACGTATATACCTCCTTTGCATTAATTTTTAACTCCATTCAAATCTAAAATAACAATAACAAGAAATAATATTAAAAAAAGGATAGATTAAAAGATTAATAGGGTGCACAAAGAGAGAAAAACTACATCTAATATTGGTGTAGTTAGTGTTAGCCATACTACCATGGCTAGCAATCTATAGACTTCCGTAGTCGATGTTACAAACTTATCCATCTCCATGATTCATTAAAATTGTTATTCCATAAAAATATTTCACCGGAAGTATTAAACTCTGATGTGTACAAAATCCATCAGTCAAGTATATGATAATATTTATACTTAATAAAGTAATAATAAAAAATAAGAAAAAGGGAAGAAAAATATAGAAAAAATAAATAAATAAAAGGTACCAGGGGGGGTAAATAATGTCAAAGTTTATATTTTGTATATTTATATTTACTATTTACTTAATTCTAAATCAGCTATAATTAGTTGTTAATCATTAATTGGTAGTTATTAGCTTTAATAATAATTAATAATAATACCAGTGTATTCATTTTAGTATGTCAGTTATTAATATTAGTAGTGTTACTATTCTAATTATTAGTATCCATAGGAGAGTCTCCAATCCGTATCTCCCCGAATCTCCCATCCGCATCCTTCTCCATCTTCTTTAGATGAAACAAGTCCATAGTCCATTCCAATCTTGAAAGTACAATTTAATTGTTGGTATAGTTCATCTTTGAAGCTTTCATTCAGTCTACCTCTCGCTCCTTAATCCCTTGGGCAAAGCTCATTGCATCCGCTGGGTTTTTGAAATTATGTTCTTCCTGGTTGTAGGTGACTCTCAGGGTGGCTGGGTACCCCAGACTGTACTTCAGATTCTTCACTTCTCTCAAAATTCTTTAGGTCTCCTTGAACTCATTTCGTTTCTTGGAGACCTCTGCTGGATAGTCTCGGTAAATGCTGATCGAATCTTCTTCATATGTAAGATTTCTACTTTTTACAATTTTGTTCATCATCTCCTCCAGGACATGATCATACTGGACTTTTACTATCATTTGTCTTGGAGGAGCGTCTTGCTTTGTATAACGTCTCATTACTCTGTGTGCGCGGGCTAGTAAAAGCTTTTGTTCCAGAGATAAAACCTTTTGCAATAAGTTTGCAGTAAACTCTCGGGTATCTTGATTCTTTTCTCTCCCTTCTTCGAATACCCACGATCCTTAGGTTCTGTCTTCTCTGGCGTCTTTCCAACTCGGTACACTTATCAGTTATTTTACCCAGTAAGTCAGATAAACGTTGATTTTCTTTGAGGAGTGTTTTCATAGTCTGAGTACTTGTTTCGGCTAGTTCTTCAAGGTTCTTTATGGCTGTCGACTGTTCCTTGATTTCTTCCACCACGGGTTCCATTTCTGTTTCCACCTTATTTTCGATGTTTTCATTCATCTCTTCCACTATATTTGCAGATTGATCCGTCAATATTTCTGCAATTTCCTTTCGCAGTTTGTCAGATAATTCCGTGGCCGAGGTATTGATTTCAAACTTTAACTCCTTCATCTCCTTGATTTTTTTTATTTCTTCCTTAATATTCATTTTTGCCAATTCAGTCTTTAATTCCAACTTTATTTCTTTCTTTAACTCTGCCATTTCTTGTACAAAAAAAACTTTGAGTTCCTCAATTTCCGATTTTTTCTTCGTTTTTTTCGACACATCTTCTAGGGATAGTGTCCTACCTGAGGCCGAGGCTCCAGTCGGGCCTTGTTCTTGTTCTGCCGTTTTCCTTGTGTACCGGAGTTTTGTTTTATCCACGGGTGGGCTGCGCTGTGTTGACATTACGAGTCGCACGCCTGATGACGTCACTCACGGCAGCCGGTGCAGAAACAGCAGGCAGCAGGTAGGTCTTTTCTCCCCGGTTTTTCCTCGTTTTTTTCACGGAGCTGGCTGGCGTTGCTTTCTAGCCCTCCATAGCGCCACTGGAAGTCCAGCAGAGTTCTACTTTGCCGGATGTTGATTGGATAAGGGATTACTTTGCCAGATGTTGACAAAAGTGCTGGAGAAACTCAGTGGGTGCGGCAGCATCTATGGAACGAAGGAAATAGGCAACGTTTCGGCCCGAAACCCTTCTTCAGATACTAAATGTTTCTAAGTTGGCTTCCTTGCAAATTCCGGTTTGAATACAATGTATTATTGGGTTAGGGAAATGACTGTTATGTAAGGAGTTAATCGATATCTGTAATTGGATTATTAAGAGACCACCCCCATATGGTTTGGCCCCTCGAGGTCCCGGGACATATAAAAGTCCGCGGCCTCAAGGTCCAGGGTCGATCTTCTGGGAGAGCGCTCGGGACAGCGTGACTTTCTCGAGTGTCTCTGTCTGAGCGAGGCCTAGAACAGGCAGACACAAGGATCGAACCCGCGGTGGGATAGGTACAGTAGTTGAAGTGTAATGCGCTTTTGTTAAAATAAAGATTAGTTGTTTCAAGTGTATGATTCAGTGTTTTTATTGAAACTAGACTGGGGGGGGAAGCTTAGAAACGAGCAAGTTACAGGACTATCCCAATGTTTGCGAAACAGGTATAAGTACAGGACAAGTTTGGAAGGATATGGACAACACTTGGCAGGCAGGTGGGACTAGTTGGCCAGTGTGAGCAATTTGGGCCAAAGGGTAAGTTCCACACTGTATCACTCTAAGCCTCGATGATTCGAGGTCAGTCGGGAAGTTGGGCCAAGGAGTGGCAAATGAAATTGGGAGATGAAGTGTGAGGTGTTGACCTTTGGTGTGACAAAGGACTTTCACGGTAAATGGTAGATCCCTGGAGAGTGTTAAGGGCCTGTCCCACTTACGCGATTTTTTCGGCGACAATGTCGCAGCAGGAGGCCGAAAATTTTCAACATGTTGAAAATCCTGCGGCGACCAGGAAAAGGTACGACTCTTTGCGCGACCATACAGGCGTTACGTGTCGACATGTCGAGGGGTGACGCCTGTATGGTGGTGAGTAGTCGCCCAAAGAGTCGTACCTTTTTCCGGTCGCCACAGGATTTTCAACATGTTGAAAATCTTTGGCTTCCTGCTGCGACTATGACGGGTGCCGGCAAGTTGCCGAAAAAAATCGCGCAAGTGGGACAGGCCCTTAACAGAACAGAGAGATCTGGGAGCACCGTGATGAGTTAGGTGGACAGATTGGTGAAGAAAGTGTTTGGTTCCCTCACTTTCATTGGGAAGGGTATTGAGTGCAAAGGTTGGGACATCAATGATGCAGCTGCACAGGTTGTTGGTGAGACCACACTTGGAGCACTGTGCGCAGTTCGGTTCGCCCAGCTATTAAAATTACGTCATTAAGTTAGGGGCCGCATGGTGGCGCAGTGGTAGAGTTGCTGCCTCGCAGCGCCAGGGACCCGGGTTCAATCCTGACTAAGGGTGCTGTCTGTACGGAGCTTTGACCTATCTCCCCGTGACTGCGTGGGTTTTCTCCGGGTGCTCCGGTTTCCTCCCACACTTGTGGATTGATAGGCTGCGGTAAAATTGTAATTAGTCCCTCACGTGTGGGATAAAAAACACAGACATAGAAGACCTTGAAAATAGGTGCAGGAGGAGTTAGCCATTCGGCCCTTCGAGCCAGCACCGCCATTCATTGTGATCATGGCTGATCATCCACAATCAGTACCCCGTTCCTGTCTTCTCCCCATATGCCTTGACTCCACTAGCCCCTCGAGCTCTATCTAACTCTCTCTTAAATCCATCCAGTGATTTGGCCTCTAGATTTATACCCAGGTTACACGTCCACAGTTCTTGGTTCTTGGTTACTTGGTCCTCCAAAATATTCCTACTGGAATTTAAACTGGAGGTGGTGAAGGGAGGGGTTAAGCCAGAGAGGCAGAGAATTCCTCAAATTCACAACTCTCTGGGTGAAAAAGGTTTTTCTCATCTCAGTTTTAAATGGCCTCCCCCTATATTCTAAGACCGTGGCCCCTGGTTCTGGACTCCCCCATCATTGGGAACATTTTTCCTGCATCTAGCTTGTCCAGTCCTTTTATAATTGTATATGTTTTCCATAAGATCCACTCTCATCCTTCTAAATTCCAGTGAATACAAGCCCAGTCTTCCCAATGTTTCCTTGTATGACATCCCAGGGATTAATGCTAGGGTACGGAGTGATTGCTGGTCTGCGTGGACTCGATGGGCTGAAGGGCCTGTTTCAGCGCTGTAACTCTAAAATCTAAAGTCTAAAGTTGGGAAGGATAGCAGACAGGATTTCCCAGGACGTTGCCTAAGCCGCGGGCTTGTGTTGGCAGGAGAGGTTGGATCGGCTGAAACTTTTTATTTGGAACAGTTTGAGGGGTGACAACATTGAGGTGTACTGGGGCAAGGATACAGTGAACAGCCACTGTCTTATTCCCAGGGTAGAGGATTCATAAACTAAGCATAGGCTTGAGGTGAGTTGGGAGAGATTGAAGAAAGAGTTAAGGGGCTGTCCCACTGTATGAGGTAATTAAAGAGCTCTCCTGAGTTTAAAAAAAAATCAAACTCGTGGTAAGCACGTAGAATGTACGTAGCGCGTACGCCGGAGCTCGGGACGTCTCTTAGCGGCTCGTAAAGCTAACGGCAGGTACTCGGGAAATGCGGTAAACTCGTGAAGACTCGTGAAGATTTTTCAACATGTTGAAAAATGTCCACGAGAGCCCCGAGTACCTACGAGTGGCCATTACCGTAATTCTCTGAGTTCGAATCAGGGGAAACTCAGGAGAACTCTTGAATTAGCTCGTACAGTGGGACAGCCCCATTAGTGGCAACATTTTCACTCAGTGGAAAGGTTGTATCTGGAACAAACTGCGAGAAGAAGCTATAGAAGTAGAAACAAATACAACTTCTACAGAAATTTGAGTAGATGCATAGATTGCAAAGGTTTTTAGGGTGAGGGTTTAATTGTATAATTGTATAAAATCATGAGAGGAATAGATCGGGTAGGTGACAATAGACAATAGACAATAGACAATAGGTACAGGAGTAAGCCATTCGGCCCTTCGAACCAGCACCGCCATTCAATGTGATCATGGCTGATCATCCCCAATCAGTACCCCATTCCTGCCTTCTCCCCATATCCTCTGACTCAGCTATTTTTAAGAACCCTATCTAGCTCTCTCTTGAAAGCATCCAGAGAACCTGCCTCCACCAGCCTCTGAGGCAGAGAATTCCACAGACTCACCACTCTCTGTGAGAAAAAGTGTTTCCTTGTCTCCGCTCTAAATAGCTTACTCCTTATTCTAAAACTGTGGCCCCTGGTTCTGGACTCCCCCAACATCGGGAACATGTTTCCTGCCTCTAGCGTGTCCAAACCCTTAAAAATCTTATATGTTTCAATGAGATCCCCTCTCATCCTTCTAAACTCCAGAGTGTACAAGCCCAACTGCTCCATTCTCTCAGAATATGACAGACCCGCCATTCCGGGAATTAACCTTGTAAACCTAGGCTGCACTCCATCAATAGCAAGAATGTCCTTCCTCAAATTAGGGGACCAAAACCGCACACAATACTCCAGGTGTGGCCTCACTAGGGCTCTGTACAACTACAGAAGGACCTCTTTGCTCCTATATTCGATTCCTCTTGTTATAAAGGCCAACATGCCATTCGCTTTCTTCACTGCCTGCTGCACCTGCATGCTTACTTTCATAGACTGATGTACAAGGACCCCCAGATCCAGTTGAACTTCCCCTTTTCCCAATTTGACGCCATTTAGATAGTAATCTACCTTCCTGTTTTTGCTACCAAAATGGATAACCTCACATTTATCCGCATTAAACTTTATCTGCCATGCATCTGCCCACTTCCCCAACCTGTCCAAGTCACCCTGCATTCTCATAGCATCCTCCTCACACTTCACACTGCCATCCAGCTTTGTGTCATCTGCAAATTTTCTAATGTTACATTGAATCCCATCATCCAAATCATTGATGTCTATTGATGTATATTGTAATACATACATTATGCCTTGCGGTACCCCACTAGTCACTGCCTACCATTCTGAGAAGGACCCGTTAATCCCCACTCTTTGTTTCCTGTCTGCCAACCACTTCTCTATCCATGTCAGCACTCTACCCCCAATACCATGTGCCCTAATTTTGCCCACTAATCTCCTATGTGGGACCTTATCAAATGCTTTTTGAAAGTCCAGGTACACTACATCCACTGGCTCTCCCTTGTCCATTTTCCTAGTTACATCTTCAAAAAATTCCAGAAGATTAGTCAAGCATGATTTCCCCTTCGTAAATCCATGCTGACTCGGACCGATCCTGTTACTGCTATCCAAATGTTCGGCTATCTCATCTTTTATAATTGACTGCAGAATCTTCCCCACCACCGATGTCAGGCAAACTGGTCTATAATTCCCTGCTTTCTCTCTCCCGCCTTTCTTAAAAAGTGGGATAACATTAGCTCCAATCAACAGGAACTGATCCTGAGTCTATCGAACATTGGAAAATTATCACCAATGCATCCACAATTTCTAGAGCCACTTCCTTAAGTAACCTGGGATGCAGACCATCAGGCCCTGGGATTTATCAGCCTTCAGTCCCATCAGTCTACCCAACACCATTTCCTGCCTAATGTGGATTTTCTTCAGTTCCTCCGTTACCCCAGATCCTCTGGCCACTACTATATCAGGAAGATTGTTTGTGTCCTCCTTATTGAAGACAGATCCAAAGTACCTGTTCAACTCATCTGCCATTTCCTTGTTCCCCATAATAAATGCACAAAGGATCTTGCCCAGTGTAGGGAAATTGGGGACCAGAGAACAAAGAAAGGTTCAAGGTGAAGGGGAAAAGTTTTAATAGGAATCCCAGGGGTAACGTTTTCACACAAAGGATGGTGGATGTATGGAACAAGCTGCCAGAGGAGGTAGCTGAGGCTGGGATTATCCCAACATTTTAGAAACAGTTAGACAAGTACATGGATAGGACAGGTTTGGAGGGATATGGACCAAGCGCAGGCAGGTGGGACTAGTGTAGCTGGGGCATGTTGGCCAGTGTGGGCAAGTTGGGCCGAAGGGCCTGTTTCCACACTGATGTTTTCGAGAGTTAGATTTAGCTCCTAGGGCTAAAGGAATCAAGTGATATGGGGAAAAAGCAGGAACTAGGTACTGGTTTTAGATGATCAGCCATGATCATATTGAATGGCAGTGCTGGCTCAAAAGACCGAATGGCCTACTCCTGCACCTATTTTTCCTATGTTTCTATGCTCTCGGTTTCTATGTATCACTCTATGAGTCTATGCATGCAATTGGGACTAGCCCAGTATACCAACTTGGTCACCATGGTCAAGATGGGTCGAAGGGCCCGTTTGTGCTGAAAAGCTTTGACTATTTCAAGTATCCAGCATCTGTGATTTTTTTTCAAGGGTTATTTAAATAGTTGAACCCTGCAAACCTTTCATTTTCCACCAGGTGGCAGTGAATGAATAGTTTTCATTTTTTTAAATTCTGGTTTACACCAAAGATAGACATAAAATGCTGGAGTCACTCAGCGGGACAGGCAGCACCTCTGGAGAGAAGGAATGGGTGACGTTCCAGGTCGAGACCCTTCTTCAGACTGGAGAAGGGTCTCGACCTGAAAGGTCACTCACTCCTGTCCAGAGATGTTGCCTGCCCTGCTGAGTTACTCCAGCATTTTGAGCCAAATCTGATACCATTGTCATCACAAGAAAAGATAGTACAAAAGGAATAACAAATACACTTCCAATATATGAATTATTGTCCAATATTTTCTACCGGTCTAATTTTTTGAGAACACCATTTTATTTTAGCATATATGATTCTTTATCAAAAATAGGAATTTTTCCTCAGAATACTTTGTAGTCTTTTGAAATAGTTTCTCATCCCACGCACAGTATAGAAACAAGGAACTGAAGATGCTGGTTTGCAAAAAAGGACACAAAGTGCTGGAGTAATTCAGCGGGTCAGGCAGCATCCGTGGAGAACATAGACAGGTAACATTTCAGGTAAGGACCCTTCTTCGGACTTCAGACTGACTCATCGAGCCTGAAGAAGGGTCCCGCCCAAAACGTCACCTATCCATGTTCTCCAGGGGTGCTGCCTGACCCGCTGAGTTACTCCAGCAAGTGTACGACATACTGTAGTTTAGTCTCTCGGTACCCCAGGAGTTTGAATGTATTATTGTAAGGTTTCAAGTGCCAAGCTTCTAGAGCCTTTCATCACCATGTGTGTTAAAAATAATGAATAGGGGGTAGGCCATTTAGGACTGAGATGGGGAGAAACTCTTTCACCCAGAGAGTTGTGAATCTGTGGAATTCATTGCCGCAGAAGGCAGTGGAGGCCAATTCGAGAGAGAGTTAGATTTAGCTCTTAGGTGTAACGGAATCAAGGGATATGGGGAGAAGGCGGGAACGGGGTACTGATTGGCGATGATTAGCCATGATCACATTGAATGGCGATGCTGACTCGAAGGGCTGAATGGCCTACTCCCGCACCTATTTTTTTTTGTTTCTATGTTTAACTAGCTACTTATCTGTAAATGAGGTTCTTGTCATGGGAAAGCCATATCTAATAATTGGTTGACTAATTGAACTAAAGGTTACTGATCCAGGCATTACAATTGTCCCTGGACAGTGTTACCAGTGAGGTCCCAGAGGGTTCCGTGTCAGAAGCTACTTTAATTAAGGAAGTGGCACGGTGGCGCAGCGGTAGAGTTGCTGCCTCACTGCGCCAGAGACCCGGGTTCGATCCTGACAACGGGCGCTGTCTGCACAGAGTTTGTACGCTCTCCCTGCGTCCGCATGGGTTTTCTCTGGGTGCTCTGGTTTCCTCCACACTCCAAAGAAGTACGGGTTTGTAGGTTAAATGGCTTTGGTAAAGATTGTAAATTGTCTGTAGTGTGTAGGATAATGTTAGTGTGCGGGAAATTGCTGGTCAATAGACAATAGACAATAGACAATAGACAATAGGTACAGGAGTAGGCCATTTCGCCCTTCGAGCCAGCACCAAGGTAGGGGAAGGTGTGAAAATGAGACATCAAAGGAGATATTCTAAATTTTCCTTAAAACACCATCCCTTTTGATGTCTCGTTTTCAAACCTTACCATTCCTGATCTCTGTGTCTCCCTCTCCCACGACCCTCAGTCTGAAAAAGGGTCTCGGCCCAGAGATGCTGCCTGTCCCACTGAGTTAGACAATAGACAATAGGTGCAGGAGTAGGCCATTTGGCCCTTCGAGCCAGCACCGCCATTCAATGTGATCATGGCTGATCATCCCCAATCAGTACCCCGTTCCTACCTTCTCCCCATATCCCCTGACTCCGCTATTTTTAAGAGCCCTATCTAGCTCTCTCTTGAAAGCCCTATCTAATTCTCTCGGTGCAGACTCAGTGGGTCGAAGGACCTGATTCCGCTGCTGTATCTCTACACAAAACTAAACTAAAGTTCATACATGACCTACAAGTCTCTCAAGGTCTGAGAACTAAGCATACTGGTAAATCTGCAAATGATCCAAAGCTTGGTGGAAATGCTGGAGTGGAAACCTCGATAGACTGGGCAGATCGACAGGCAAACAGGCTTTGATGAGGCATGCTGGAATAATTACACCCATGGAATAAAACATGCAGAAACAGTAGGGACAACAATATGCTGTTCTAGACTTTAGACTCGAGTCTTTAGAGATACAGCGCCGAAACAGGCCCTTCAGCCCACTGGGTCCGCGCCAACCAGCGATCACCCCGTACACCAACCCACACACTGGGGACAATTGTACCAAAGGTAATTAATCTACAAACCTGTACCTCTTGGGAGTGTGGGCGGTAACCGGAGCACCCGGAGAAAGCCCATGCAGGTCACGGGGAGAACGTACAAACTCTGCACACACAGCGCCCGTGGTCAGGATCGAACCCGGGTCTCTGGAGCGGCAAGGCGGCAAGTCTACCGCTGCGCCACCGTGCCGCCCCATATCATTTGCTGGTATCCAGAGCAAAAAAACAAAGTGCTGGAGGAGTCATATGGTCGTACAGCGTTGGGCACTCAGTATTTGTGGAGAGAATGCGCAAAAGGTGTTTGGGTTGGGGACATAAAGATTCTGTACTCTTACAATTTCCCCTTTAAATGACCTCCATTTCTCTTCTACATCCTTCCCATAAAACAAAATGTCCCAATTCACTCCTTTTAAATCCTTACGCATTCCCTCAAAGTTAGCCTTTCTCCAATCAAAAATCTCAACCCAAGTCCAGTTCTGACTCTCTCCATAATTATATTGAAACTAATGGTATTGTGATCATTGGTCACGAAGTGCTCACCAACGCATACCTCCGTCACCTGACCTGCCTCATTTCCTAACAGGAGGTCCAGCACTGCCCCTTCTCTGGTCGATACCTCTATGTATTGCTGCAAAAAACTATCCTTACAAACTCCAAACCATCCAGCCCATTTACAGAATGTGTTTCCCAGTCGATTTTTGGAAAATTGAAATCTCCCACAATCACTACCTTGTGCTTACTACTAATATCTGCTATCTCCTTACATATTTGCTCTTCCAATTCTCGCTCCCCATTTGGCAGTTTATAATACACCCCTAAAAGTGTTGCTACACCGTTCCCACTTCTCAGTTCCACCCAAATAGCCTCCCTAGACGAGCCCTCTAATCTATCCTGCCAAAGCACTGCTGTAATATCTTCTCTGACAAGCAATGCAACACCTCCACCTCTGGTCCCTCCAATTCTATCACACCTGAAGCAACAAAATCCTGGAATATTTAGTTTCCAATCACAGCCGTCCTGCAACCATGTTTCACTGATTGCCACAACATCATATTTCTAGGTGTCAATCCAGGCTCTAAGTTCATCCACCATTCTTACAATGCTCCTAGCATTAATATATAGATATTTTAGAAACCCACCATCCCTTATTCTCTGTTTATTATCTTTTTCCTCTTTCTCGCCTACATTTTGGGTCCAAGTGCTTCCCTTCTCTGCCTCTTGCCCCACACCCTGTCCCCTAGCCCCCTCTACCCGAGTCCCTCCCCCCAGCCTTTCTAGTTTAAAGTCTCCTTTGCAAATCTCCCCGCCAGGATATTGGTCCCCCTCGGGTTCAAGTGCAACCCGTCCTTTTGATACAGATCATGCCATCCCCAAAAGAGGTCCCAGTGATCAAGAAACTTGAATCCCTGCCCACTGCACCAGTCCCTCAGCCACGCATTGTGTAATCCTGAAATTGTTACTCTTTTGGTCCTTCTCCTTAACTTTCCCCCCAACTCCCTAAATTCTCCTTTCAGGACCTCTTCTCTTTTTCTGCCTATGTCATTGGTACCTATGTGTACCACAACATCAGACTCCTCTCCCTCCCTTTTCAGAATCTTTTGGACACGTTCCGACACATGCGAGACCCTGGCACCAGGGAGGCAAACTACCATCCGGGTCTCCCGACTGCGTCCACAGAATCGCCAATCTGACCCCCTAACTATGGAGTCCCCTATTACAATAAGCCACAAAAAAAACCATCTATTCATCGTAGAAATAATATTTATCGGGCTGCATCACAGCACGGTTTGGGAACAGCTCCATCCAAGGCTGCAAGGAATTGCAGAGTATTGCGGACGCAGCCCAGACCGTCACACAAACCAACCTCCCTTCCACTGACTCCATTTACACCTCACGCTGCCTCGGCAAGGCCAGCAGCATCATCAAGGACCAGTCACATCCCGGTCACTCCCTCTTCTCCCCTCTCCCATCAGGCAAAAGAAGTGTGAAAATGCACACCTCCAGATTGAGGGACATCTTATCAGGCAACTGATTCATCCTATTACAACCAGAGGGCGGTGCTGAACTGCTATCTACCTTATTGGGGACCCTCAGACTATCCTTGATCGGACTTTACTGGCTTTATCCTGCACTAGACGTTATTCCCTTATCAAGAAATCCATACACTGTAAATGGCTCGATTGTAATCATGCATTGTCTTCCCACTGTAGACAGAAATGCCGGAGAAACTCAGCGGGTGAGGCAACATCTGTGCGGCGAAGGAAATAGGCAACGTTTAGGGTCGAACCCTTTCTTCAGACTCTTTCCACTGCCTGGTTAGCACACAACAAAAGCTTTACGCTGTACCTCAGTACACGTGACAATAAACCAAACTTAACTGAACTGAACGAAGGAGTAGGCTGAGGAATATTGACTTGTTCAGACCGTATAAAGGTACAGTTTGAAGTTTGGTACCAGTGCTATTCGACACCAGTACTATCATAGAAACATAGAAACATAGACAATAGGTGCAGGAGTAGGCCATTTGGCCCTTCGAGCCTGCACCGCCATTCAATCTGATCATGGCTGGTCATCCGACTCAGGATCCTGTACCTGCCTTCTCTCCATACTGATCCCTTTAGCCACAAGGGCCACATCTAACTCCCTCTTAAATATAGCCAATGAACTGGCCTCAACTACCTCCTGTGGCAGAGAATTCCGCAGATTCACTACTCTCTGTGTGAAAAATGTTTTTCTCATCTCGGTCCTAAAAGACTTCCCCCTTATCCTTAAACTGTGACCCCGTGTTCTGGACTTCCCCAACATCGGGAACAATCTTCCTGCGTCTAGCCTGTCCAACCCCTTAAGAATTTTGTAAGTTTCTATAAGATCCCCCGTCAATCTTCTATGCAATCAGTCTCTGCAACTGTTCCACCACAATGCACTACAATGCTGAGATCTATATTCTACACTCTGTATCTTCCCCTTTGCTCTACCTACTGTACCTGAGTTTGAACTGATTGTATCTATGCGTGACATTGGTATATTTGGGTCCGTTTGGATAGCATGCAAAACAAAGCTCTTCACGTACATGTGACTATTGCTATCTTTGACGGATTTCAGGGTAAAGGCTGCAGTTTGCAGTTGGCACGAAACTTTAAGTGAAGGAACTCAGCGGCTAAAGCGACCTCTGCAGAGAGAACAAAATAGAGGTGTACAAGATCATGAATAGATCGGGTAGACGCACGGTCTCTTGCCCAGAGGAGGGGAATCGAGAACCAGAGGACATAGGTTTAAGGTGATGATGGAAAGGTTTAATGGGAATCTGAGGGGTAACTTTTTTTCACAAAGGGCGGTGGGTGTATGGAACCAAAGGCCGTTCTAGTATCTTTGTATGGAACAAGCTGCCAGAGGACGTAGTTGAGGTGGGGGTTATCGCAACTTTTGAGAAGCATTTTGGACAGGTACATGGATAGAACAGGTTTAGAGAGATATGGGGAGAATGCAGGCAGGTGGGACTAGCGTAGATTGGGCTTGTTGGTCGGTGTGGGCAAGTTGGGCCGAAGTGTGTGTTTCCACGGTGCGTGAGTCTGACTCTAACGGGCCTGTCCCACTTGCTGATTTTTTTCGGCGACTGCCGGCATCATTGACTGGCGTATCAGGTCACCGAAAAAGTCGCGGCGTGACAAGGCGTGACGAGGCGTGTTGCGGCGGTGGCGAGGCGTGATGCGGCGGTGGTACGGCGTGCTGACGTATTGACGCGCGGTGTTTCTTCAAGTGTGGCAACATTTTTTTTGTTGCCGCTGGATTCCTTCGACCTGATATGATGCCGGCAGTCACCGAAAAAATGGCCAAGTGGGACAGGCCATTTTAAAGGGTAATCGCTCTTCATTCAGCCTGTTTCCACTCTGTGAGACTCTGTCTGTGACTGAATAAATTTCAGAGTATGTACTTAATCTATGAACCAATGTTGTATAACGTTAGTACCTCCACCAGTGTAAAGCACTTTGGTCAACGAGAGTTGTTTTTTAAATGTGCTATAGAAATAAAAGTGACTTGACTTCACTTGATTTGACTGTGAGAGTCAGAGAGAGAGAGAGAGTCAGTTCCATCAGTTTAACTCCTCTCATGCCTCCAGAACCTTCTGACTCAGAGACGAGAATGCTATCACAGGATCACGACCGACACCAGTCTCAATAGGGTGATATCAAAACATCTTTTACATATGACTAATCTGCGATTGCTACCCTGATACTGTATTTCATGAGGTGGCCAGATAGCAAAGTCGCTGCCTCACAGCTTCTCTAACCCACGTTTCCATCCTGACTTCCGTTTCCATTGTGTGTGGAGTTTGCATGTTCTCCCTGTGACTGCGTGGGTTTCCACCCGGTGCTCCAGTTTCCTCCCACACCCCAAAACATGCAGGTTGTTCAGTGTAAGGGCCTGTCCCACTTTCACGACCTAATTCACGACCTCTGCCGAGTTTGCCCTTGACTCGTACTCGCAACATGGTCGTCACGAGGTCGTAGGAGGTCGTAGGTGGGTCGTAGCAGGCCGTGATGCTAGTCAATAGACAGTAGACAATAGACAATAGGTGCAGGAGTAGGCCATTCGGCCCTTCGAGCCAGCACCGCCATTCAATGTGATCATGGCTGATCATCCCCAATCAGTACCCCGTTCCTGCCTTCTCCCCATATCCCCTGACTCCGCTATTTTTAAGAGCTCTGTCTAGCTCTCTCTTGAAAGTATCCAGAGACCTGCCTCCACCGCCCTCTGAGGCAGAGAATTCCACAGACTCACCACTCTCTCTGAGAAAAAGTGTTTCCTTGTCTCCGTTCTAAATGGCTTACTACTTATTCTTAAACTGTGGCCCCTGGTTCTGGATTCCCCCAACCAACCATGTTTTCTGCCTCTAGCATGTCCAAACCCTTAACAATCTTATATGTTTCAATGAAATACCCTCTCATCCTTCTAAACTCCAGAGTGTACAAGCCCAGCTGCTCCATTCTCTCAGCATATGACAGTCCTGCCATCCCGGGAATTAACCTTGTAAACCTATGCTGCACTCCCTCAATAGCAAGAATGTCCTTCCTCAAATTAGGGGACCAAAACTGCACTCAATACTCCAGGTGAGGTCTCACTAGGGCTCTGTACAACTGCAGAAGGACCTCTTTGCTCCTATATTCAATTCCTTTTGTTATAAAGGCCAACATGCCATTCGCTTTCTTCACTGCCTGCTGTACCTGCATGCTTACTTTCATAGACTGATGTACAAGGACCCACGATCCCGTTGTACTTCCCCTTTTCCCAACTTGACGCCATTTAGATAGTAATCTGTCTTCCTGTTTTTGCTACCATAGTGGATAACCTCACATTTATCCGCATTAAACTTAATCTGCTATGCGTCTGCCCACTCCCCCAACCTGTCCAAGTCACCCTGCATTCTCATAGCATCCTCCTCACAGTTCACACTGCCACCCAACTTTGTATCATCTGAAAATTTGCTAATGTTACTTTGAATCCCTTCATCCAAATCATTGATGTAAATTGTAAATAGCTGCGGTCCCAGCACCAAACCTTGCAGTACCCCACGAGTGACTGCCTGCCATTCTGAAAGGGACCCGTTAAACCCTACTCTCTGTTTCCTGTCTGCGAACCACTTCTCTATCCATGTCAGCACTCTACCCTCAATACCATGTGCCCTAATTTTGCCCATCTCCTATGTGGTCACACATCTCCTATGTGGGACCTTATCAAATGCTTTCTGAAAGTCCAGGTACACTACATCCATTGACTCTCCCTTGTCCATTTTCCTAGTTACATCTTCAAAAAATGCCAGAAGATTAGTTAAGCATGATTTCCCCTTTGTAAATCCATGCTGACTCGGACCGATCTTGTTACTGCTATCCAAATGTGCCACTATCTCATCTTTTACAATTGACTGCAGCATCTTCCCCACCACTGATGTCAGGCTAACTGGTCTATAATTCCCTGCTTTCTCTCTCCCGCCTTTCTTAAAAAGTGGGATAGCATTAGTTACCCTCCAATCCACAGGAACTGATCCTGAGTCCAGGTTAAAGGACTTGGAAAATTATCACCAATGCATCCACGATTTCTAGAGCCACTTCCTTAAGTACCCTGGGATGCAGACCATCAGGCCCTGGGGATTTATCAGCCTTCAGTCCCATCAGTCTACCCAACACCATTTCCTGCCTAATGGGGATTTCCTTCAGTTCCTCTGTCACCCCAGATCCTCTGGCCACTACTATATCAGATATAAAAACATGTGAATGAAATAAAATACCGGAGCAAAATGAGGCTACAGACTTTTGGTTGTTGAAATGAGCTACAGTTCTACTCGTGGAAATAAGCTGTCTGGCTGTGGCGGCGTCGACAGTCCGGGGAACCAGAGGACATAGGTTTAAGGTGAGAGGGGGGAAGGATTTAATAGGGTTCTGAGGGGTAACGTTTTCATGTGAAGGTTGGTAGACATATGGAATGAGCTGCCAGAGGAGGTAGTTGAGTCAGCTACTATTGCACTTAGGCAGGTAGAAGGACAGGATAGTTTTAGAGGGATGTGGGCCAAACGCGCGCAGGTGGGACTAGTGTAGATGAGACATGTCGGTCGGTGCGGGCAAGTTTCCACAATGTATCACTTTATGAATTTCTAACTGTGGAACTGGTTAAAGGACTAGGGAGGAGGGAGGGAAGGGGAGGTGGGAGGGGTAGTGTGGGCTGAAGTTACTTACCCACAGATGCTGGCCTGTCTTCATGATGTAAGACTCTATGGCCCTATGAGTCTCTTTGGAGTTAGATTTTGATTGTGTAATAGCAAATGTTTTACTTTTCCAGTGTCCTCTTTTCCAGTTGCCACTTCTACACAGGTACAGTAGGAGTGATCTAAAGGGGCTGTCCCACTTGGGCGACCAAATTGGCGAGTTTGAAAAAATGACGTTGAAGACCTCCTTCGACTATGTAGAAGACCTCCTTCGACTATGTTGAAGACCAGCTTCAACTAGATACAACTAGTTAGGACTAACTTCGGGAAAATTGGACACCGAATAGTGGAGAGTGAAGACGACCTCCTTCGACCTCCCTTCGACTGTGATGAAGACTATCCACGACTACCTTCGACCACCCTCGATTACCTACGACTAACATGCCGACCTACTATGACCGACTTCGACTAAACATACGAGTAGAAAAAGTATCAATTTTTTCCATGGCGACTTTTTTTACTCGCGGGCATTTTTTAACATATTGAAAAAAACGCCGCGACCTAGCTGAGGCCTCGAGTATGCAGAGTCGCGAAGACCTCCTACGACCTTGTCGACCTTGCTGCGAGTGTGAGTCGAGGGCAAACTCGCCAGAACTTGCGGATTAGGTCGCCCAAGTGGGACAGGCCCTTTACGCAGACCTAATAGAACACATCTTCCAGTCGTTATTTCCAGTATCTTTTGCAACATACGAGGAATTTCATTGGCCAGGTCAGTCATACAATTAAAAGCAACGGATCACTCAAAAACACATTTTAACATGAACATCCACCACAGTGACTCCTACACATTCCTCACTGTGATGGAAGGCGAAAGTTCAAGTCTCTTCGTTTTGTTCTTCCTCAGTCGGGGGCCTCGAGCCCCCGTTGACGGGACGGTCTTGACTCCTGTAGCCGGCGGCGTTCGGGCCCTCCGCGTCGAGACGATCCACTCCTGCATCGGGAGGTGTCAGCTCCCCGCGCCGGGCGATCAATCCTCGTGTCGGGCTGGTCGAGTCTTCCGCGGCGTTGGAGCTCCCAACTTGCCTCTCCCGAGACTGCGAGCCCTAGATGGTAAGTCCGCAGGCCGCGGTGGGAGCGATTCCAGGCAAAGGGATCCGCTCCGATGTTAAGTCCGCACCCCGCGGTGGGGCTCACGACAGTCCGAGGAGGCCTCCAGCTCCAGCGATGGTAGGCCGCAGAGCCCAGAGGATGTGATCCGAAGATTGATCACATCTCCGGGAAGGTAAGAACCTGATAAAATGGTTTCCCCCGATCTCCATCCCCCCTCCCCCACATAAAACAAACCGAAGTACATAAAATCAACATTTTAACAAACACTAAAAATAACAAAAAAGATGAAAAAAACGAACAAACTGCCGGCAGGGCAGCAATCTCCCCGGCGCCCCTGGTGGTATTTTATTGAAGCAGTTGTACATGTTTTCCTTATTCTGTGTGCATGTTGTAGCTGGCTGTTCTGTCCCTGGTCTGGCGAGAACTGCATGCTCTCCCTCCCTGTGCCTGTCACTTCCAGTCCCCTATTCCCATATATACACCGCCCTGTGCATCTAATGACTAAGTGTCCAAAATAATACTGCAATATATATGTAGACAAAAATATAATATGCCAACAGTAGCTAGCCTAAACATAAATGGTTCCTATAGGTTGTCATTTCCCTTAAAGTTTGAGAGAAGTAGACAAGTATAAACGTGAAAAATTGATCTCAGACCTGAAAGATTAACTGTTTCTCCTTCCGCAGATGCTGCCTGACCTGCCGTGGTTTTCCAGCTTTTACAAAGTAAAAGTACGGTTGACATTCTCCCGATACTTGAAACTATCACTAACATACTGTATAAGATAGAGCTGTACAGCACAGAAACAGGCCGTTCAGCCCACAATGTCAGTGACGAACATGACGCCAAGAAGGACACAAAGTGCTGGAGTAATTCAGCGGGTCAGGCAGCATCTCTGGTGAAATGAAAGAGGTGATGTTTTGGGTCTGGTCCCTTCTACAGAGTCTGAGGAAGGGTCCCGACCCAAAATGTCACCTCTTCCTTTTCACCAGAGATGCTGCCTGACCCGCTGAATTACTCCAGAACTTTGTGTCAATCTTCGGTATAAACCAGCATCTGCAGTTCCTTCCTACACATCTTGCCAAGGTAAAATGGGCGGCACGGTGGCGCAGCGGTAGAGTTGCTGCCTTACAGCGAATGTAGCACCGGAGACCTGGGTTCAATCCTGACTACGGGTGCTGTCAGCACGGAGTTTGTACGTTCTCCCTGCGTGGGTTTTCTCCGAGATCTTCGGTTCCCTCCCGCACTCCAAAGACATGCAGGTTTGTAGGTTAATTGGCTTGGTAAATGTAAAAATTGTCCCGAGTGTATGTAGGATAGTGTTAATGAGCGGGGATCGCTGGTCGGCGCGGACCCGGTGGGCCGAAGGGGCCTGTTTCCGCGCTGTATCTCTAAACTAAACCAAACTAAACTAAACGAATCTCATCTACCTGCACATTAAATTGTTAGAATCGGACAAAGGAACACAGATTTAAACCAGTAATGGGAAAAGATTTAGGACTGATTTATTTCCATTTCTGCGCTCAAAGTGTAATCACGACATGGAATGGATTCCAAATAGAATAGTGAGGATGAAAAATGAAAAAGAAAATTGGGATTGTGTGGGTCTTCCGAGATAATTGAAGTGAAATAGGTAAAAAAAGACTTCATCCCCACACTCCCTTAATTCATCTTCCTTAATTAGTTTTCCGATCACAATCCTAAACTGCTGAATTCTACTTTTATGCTCTTTCATACTGGAAGCACACTTTTTAGGGTCAAAAAGGCTTTGGGTACATTGGCCTTCACCAGTTTAGAGACACAGAACGGAAACAGGCCCCTTCGGCCCACCGGGAACGCGCCGACCAGCGATCCCCGCACATTAACACTATCCTACGGCCACTAGGGACAATGTTTACATTTACCAAGCCAATTAACCTGCAAACCTGTACGTCCTTGGAGTGTGGGAGGAAACCGAAGATCTCGGAGAAAACCCACGCAGGTCACGGGGAGAACGTGCAAAGACAGCACCCGTAGTCGGGATCGAACCCGGGTCTCCGGCGCTGCATTCGCTGTAAGGCAGCAGCTCTACCGCTGCGTCACCGTGACGATGGAGTATAGACGTTGGGAGGTCATGTTGCAGTTGTATAAGATGTTGGTGAGGCCCATGTTATGGGAAAGCTGTTGTCAAGCTGGAAAGGGTACAGAGATGATTTCAAAGGCGTGCAAGTTCGTGGGTTAATTAGCTTCTGTAAACTGTCCCTCGTGTAGGATAGAACGAGGGAACAGGTGATCGCTGGTGGGCCAAAGAGTCTGTTTCTCTGCTGCATCTCTAAACCTAAAAAGTAAAACACACCTGTAGCAGTGAACGACCTTTTTACAATCTGTGCCAGATTTACAAACCAAACCACTGTCGCTGAATCTGGAGGTGTGCATTTTCACACTTCTGTACCTTTTGCCTGATGGGAGAGGGGAGAAGAGGGAGTGACTGGGGTGTGACTCGTCCTTGATTATGCTGCTGGCCTTGCTATTTTTGCTGCTAATTTCGTCTTGTTCCAAGTTTAGATAAAGTAATTTAGTTAGGTATTCATGGTGGTACAGCGTGGAAACAGGCCCCTCCTCTGCCCAATGAAGGACATAGAGAGAGTGGATGTGGAAAGGATGTTTCCACTGGTGGGAGAGTCGAGGACCAGAATTAGAGGGCGCTCTTTTAGAAAGGAGGTGAGGAGGAATTTCTTTAGTCAGAGGGTAGTTATCCTGTGGAACTCATCACCACTGAGGGGTTGGGGGCCGTCAGTGGATATTTTCTAAGGCAGAGGTAGACAAATTCTTGATTAGTACGGGTGTCAAGGGTTATGGGGAGAAGGCAGGAGAATGGTTAGGAGGCAGAGATCAGCCATGATTGAATGGCGGAGGGGATTTGATGGGCCGAATGGCCTAATTCTATTCCTATAACTTGCGAGATCATGATGACCTTCATTTCACACATTTTCACTGAACCTACACTATTCCCATTTTTTATTCCCCTCACATTTTCAGCAACTCTCAACCATTTCAAAACCTTTCACCTATACACAATTTTACGATGGCAAATCAACCTATCAACCCGCACTCCTTTGCGATATTGGAGGAAACCGGAGCAACCGGAGGGAACCCACGTGGTCACAGGGAGAACATGCAAACTCCGTACAGACAGCACCCATAGTCAGAATCGAACCCGGGTCTCTGGCGCTGTGAGGCAGCAGCTCTACCAACTGCGCCACCGTGCAGACCGGTTCTTGTCCTTGATAAACAAGTTTAGTTTAGTTTCATTTTTTTAGTTTTAGTTTAGCGATACAGCACGGAAACAGGCCCTTCGGCCCACCGGGTCCACACCGACCAGCGATCCCGCACATTAGCACTATCCTACACCCACTAGGGACAATTTTTACATTTACCAAGCCAATTAACCGACAAATCTGTACATCTTTGGAGTGTGGGAGGAAACCGAAGATCTCGGAGAAAACCCACACAGGTCACGGGGAGAACGTACAAACTCCGTACAGATAGCGCCCATAATAGGGATCAAACCCGGGTCTCCGGCACTGCATTCGCTGTAAGGCAGCGACTCTACCGCTGCGCCACCGTGACTGTCACCATGAAATTGTAGGATTTTACATCCTACTGGTACAATTTGATTGGCACAACTCAATGTATTGGGCAAATAACCAGTGATGGAAATGTGGGGGTTCGCAGGGGTGTGGCATTCCCCTACTTTTCAGTTTCCTGTTCGGGTTTAAGGAGTACTGCAGAAAGATTCGAGTCATTTATCACTTTATTTAATTCAGACGAAAACAATTTGTTAACTGCCACTGTTAGCACTTGTTAACAGCCAGTAGTTAACACATAGTTATACAATGTGTCATCAATACATCAATCCACATTCTTCAGTAAATGCAATTATGTTTTGACCATGTATTAATGACACCACGTTCCTTTGAATAAAATTCAAGGGAGAATTTCTTAAACTCACCGTCAGGGCTACCGGACCGTGAGCACAGGCTTAGGTAAAGTCACGTTATTTTATTATTCCACATTATTTTATTTGCCGCTGTGTCGCTGTGCCTCTGTGCCTCTCTCCCTCTCACTCTCTGCCCCTCTCCCTCTCTGCCCCTTTGCCGTTCTGCCCCTCCCCCTCTCTCGCTCTCTGCCCCTCTCCCTCTCGCCCTCTCTGCCCCTCTCCCTCTCTGCCGCTCTCTCTGTTTTTATGTAGAGTGGTAATAGAGAAGTGCTCCGGACCGTGAGTGGTGAATATTTCGTGAGTGGTGAATATTTTATTTTGGTTGGTTTTATTTAGCAAAACAATAGTGCAAGCGGAAATATTTTATCATATATCACTATCAAATTTTATTATTTATCACCATCAAATCACTAATCAATCTCTATACATTTCAGATTTGTGTACCCCTGTGAAAATGAGCATACCGAGATACTTAAAAAGACTTCAGATCGATGAAGAAATAAATGGTAATGAAAATACTAAGCCAGAAAAGAAGACAAAATTACTTGAAAATGATAATGTAACTGATGCAGCTGTTTCGCCTGATGCTGCATTTCTAAAGATATTGAAAAATGTGATCTTCCAGACTGTTAGACACAAGAAATGTACTTAAACAAAAAGAAAGAATATCCCTGGCTAATTCTTAAAAACAGAAAACTAGGATGTAGTGTATGCAGCAAGTGTCATCTTGGAGTTGAACGAACACAAGGAACTCATTTGTCTCCTGAGTGGTGCAGTGTTAATGTAGTGGGAGTGAGTGATGACAAAGCAAAACGGTTAATGAGTTTAACAAAAAAGATTTTTAAGCACAAAAATAGTGAAGCTCATGTCAGATGCCAAAAAAATCGATGAAACAGCTGAAAAAAAACAATCGAAAATATAATGGATATGTCACTGAAAAAGGACGAAGCAAAAACAAGTCGAGTTTTTAGAACTGCATATAATATTGTACACAAAGGTAGGCCATACGCGGATATGTCTTCTGATATTGAACTGCAAGAAAGAAACGGCATTGACTTAGGGTATGTTCTACACTCTCGTAAGTCATGTGCCGATGCTTCTCACCACATAGGGAACTAGATTCGAAAGACAGTGGTGGAAAATATAATTACAAAACAATCTAAAATGTCTATTATGATTGATGAATCTACTACTATTAATAGGAAAACTGTCCTAGTCATCTGCTTGAGAGCAGCAGTTGGTGAATCTCCCCAACCTATATCATTCTGTTTTGACTTAGAACATATGAAACTTGGTGCAAATGCAAAATCTATATATAATGGGCTTCTAAGTTGCTTACAAAGGGGTGGTTTTCCAATACAGTACCTAAAAGAAAATGTAATATCACTTGTGACTGATGGTGCAACAGTAATGTTAGGATGAAATGCAGGGGTTGCAAAACCATTTCCCTAATGCAGCTGTTTGGCACTGCGCCAGTCACAGGCTTGAACTCAGTGTATGCGATGCTATAAGTGAAGTTGCAGGTTTGAATCATTTTCAGATATTTTGTGATAAATTGTATTCCTTATATCATAGGTCTTCTAAGAACCAGGATGAGTTAACTGCATAGGCTCTTCACTATCAACTGTTGAAAATTGGTCGTGTTTTCAGTGTGAGATGGGTTGCTTCATCTTACCGAATTGTAAAGGCAACGTGGCCGTCTTATAAAGCTATTTGGGAGCATTTTGGAAAAGCAAGCTGTGATGCTTCAAGATCTAGTGCAGAGAGAGCAAAGTACGAGGGGCTGAAAAAAGTATTAGAATCATCAGCTTTCGTAAATAATTTGGGCTTGTTGATGAACTGTCACTTGAACTGCAGAACTGATATTGTACACTTAGAATAGAATGCCTTTTATTGTCATTCAAACAGCTTGGTTTGAACAAAATTGCATTTTCTACAGTCATAACATTACAAACAAAACCAAGACCCACACTTAACACAGTTTACACAAACATCCATCACAGTGAATCTCCAACACCTCCTCACTGTGATGGAAGGCAAAGTCTCATCTCTTCCCTTTGTTCTTCTCCCGTGGTCCAGCCCCCGGCGGGCGATGGTAAGTCCCACGTTTAAGCCGTGCCGGGCGATGTTAGGCCCCGTCCCGAGTCATTTAACCCCCGCAAATCTGGCTGGAGAAGTCGCCGTTGCGGGAGCTCCGAAAAGCCGTCTCCCACCAGGGACCTGCGAGCTCCCGATGTTACCATCCACCGGGCCTGCGGCCGGAGCCTCCGAAGCTCTGAAGTCGGGTCGCAGCCGCGCGCCACCACAGCTCTGAAGTCGGCCAGCTCCGCGATGGCGAGTGTGCAGGCTCCGCGACTGGAGCCCTCGGGTTGGTCCCGGCCGGAGGCCGTCGCCGGCTCCACAACGTTAGGCCCAACGACACCGGAGACCCGACAGGGAAAAGGTCAGGTCCCCTGTACAGGGAAGAGATTAAACGGTTTCCCCCACCCCCCACATATACACAGCTAAAAAATAATGAAAACTAGAGTCAAAACATACATTTAACGAGACAAAAATTTAAAAAAGACAAACGGACTGCAGTCGAGCTGCTGCCGCCACACCATACTTAGTAAAGCACATGAGTAAATTAAACAAATTATCAAGGTTCATGAATGTCAAATAGAGAAGCCAGGAAAATGTTATACTCAAGTGGAGAAAGCAACATGATATTTAATGGGATAAATTTGAGAGCTGGTAAAGTACCTACTATACATAGACAAGAGTTTTGAGGAGTTTGGTCAATAATATGAAATCCAGGCTGTTTGAATCTACAACAGCTTCCAATGATAAATGTAAAAAGTTAATTTAGTCAAAATATTTAGATATTAACAATATTCCAGAAGATTCACTTTAAAAGAAGAAATGGCAGAACAATTTGGCTTAAATGGTCGGCTTTGTGTCAGAGCCTTCAGAGAATTCAAGGAATCTAAGGGGAAGATAGTTTCTGCAGATTTTCAGCAGCTGCTAACGACTGGTATCAACATTAAAATGTGAAAGATGCTTCAGGGGCATGAATCTCTGCATGTCACTACAACGTGCAAGACTTCAAACTGATCACCTCCCAACTCCTCTATTTATTATGTTGGTGGGACCTCCTCTGTCAAAATTCAAACCCCGGCCAAGAATATGTGAGGACACGGCTTCTTAGTGGCAGAAAGTGTGCTGAAGAAACAGCATGCAGAAAGAGGTGACAGAAATAAATGGAGATTATATACCATTATGTGAGAGAGAGAGAGAGAGAGAGAGAGAGAGAGAGAGAGAGTGACGTCGCGGAGCTGGCCGACTTCGGAGCGGGGAGAGCTGTGGTGGCGCGCGGCTGTGACCCGACTGCGGAGCTTTAGAGGCTCCGGCCGCAGGCCCGGTGGACAGGAACATCGGGAGCTCGCAGGTCCCTGGTGGGAGACCGCTTTTCGGAGCTCCCGCAACAGCAACTTTCCCCGCCGGAACCACGGGATTTAAAGGACTCGGAGCGGGGCCTAACATCGCCCGGCGCAGCTTAACCGGCAACAGGACTTACCATCGCCCGCCGGGGGCTTTAACATCGTGAGCCCCAGTCGCCTCGACGCTGCTGTTGGACTGCTGGACCGCGGGAAAGAACAAAGGGAAGAGATAAGACTTTTGCCTTCCATCACAATGAGGAGGAGATTCACTGTGATGGATGTTTGTGTAAACTGTGTTAAGTGTGGGCCTTGTTTTTTTTGGTAATGGTAGACTGTAGAACATGCAATTTTGTTCAAACCAAGCTGTTTGAAAGACAACAAAAGGCATTCGATTCTATTCTTCTACTGTCTCCACCTCTTCCTTTCTTCTTCCCGCCACCCCCCACCACAGGAAGGGTCTCGACCCGAAACGTTTTTGTCTACCTTGGGCACTATCCAGTCAGCCAAAAAGATGTTTAATGATTACAATCAAGCTATCCACGGTGTAGATACATGATAAAGGGAATAATATTTAGTCCAAGATAAAGTCCAGTAGCGTCTGAGGATCTCCATGAGGTAGATAGTAATTCAGGGCTGTCTCTAGTCAATGATAGAATGGTTCTGTTGCCTGATACAGCTGGGAAGAAACTGTCCCCAAATCTAGATGTGTGTGTTTTCACACTTCTGTACGGCTTGCCCGATAGGAGAGGGGAGAAGAGGGAGTGGCCGGGGTGCGACTAGTCCTTGATGATGCTGCTGGCCTTGCCGAGGCAACGTGAGGTGTAGATGGAGTCGATGGAAGGGAGGTTGGTTTGTGTGACGGTCTGGGCTGCGTCCACAACTCTCTGAAATTGCCCTCCTTCCCAAGCTAGTGGTTTTTCAGACTGAGCAGGGGAGATCTGTGATGTGTTGAGCTGATTATGTCAGGTTTATCCTGTTCGGCAATCACTGAACATAATCTCTCCCTTCTGCTCTGCCCGAGAGCGCTTCGCCCCTCATTGGGAAGCCTGCCATCACTAAAACAGGATCATTAGCTCTGTGAAATGGAGAACAATTACTTCAACTGCCCTTCAGAGTCAGAGTGATACAGTGTGGAAACAGGCCCTTCTGCTCAACTTGCCCGCACCAGCCAACATGTCCCATCTACACTAGCCCCACCTGCCTGTCATCATCATCGCCAGCCACTCGAAACCAGTCCTCTCCTGTGCGTGACTTTGTTTAACGTGGGGAGACTGGTGCACAGACAGCCACCCCACGGTCCTTGAGAGATCTGGGTCGGGATCCAGTGGCATGGAGTCCAAGACGACCAGGGACCCTTTTCTGTTGCAGCCTTCATCCGCCTTCCTAGCTCCACTAAGGTCAGCCATCATCCTCCGCCTGTTCCACCGTTGAGGTCTTGGTTGGATTGCTCTTTGTCAGAGACCTCCCCCTCGACCTTACCGCCGTAGGTGGCCCTGCCAGGAGCATAGCTCCAGACGGCATCGCTCTCAGGATCTCAGGACCCACACAAGCTTCTCCACCACGACAAGGTGACAATCCACGGAAAAATGTAACTCAGCGGGGCAGATAGTATCTCCAGAGAAAAGGAATAGATGACGTTTCGGGCCAAGACCCAGCTGCCTGCATTTGGCCCACATCCCTCTAAACCTGTCCTATCCATGTATCTGTTGGGGACGCCCGCCATTCCTGTCACTCCCATCACCCAGCCCCAAAATGGCTGAAGTCGAGGAAGAACTTCCTCCACACAGTCCAGCCAATGACACGGTCTCCTCAAGCAGCCAGACTAGCCTTGTGGGAGAAGAAACGCAGTGAAAAATCGCCACCACGTAAAGATGCCAACCAAGGAACAGCTACCACCTGGTCACAGGTGTGACTGGAAGAGCTGGAAGTCCCTCAATAGGCTTCATACCAGGATGGGCCGATGCAAGACCAATATAAGCAAATGGGGGCTATGCAGATGCGTCAAACACAGAATGCGAACGTGGAACATGAATCTGTACAAGAGTAAGCCATTTAGAACGGAGATGAGGAAACACTTTTTAAAACAGAGAGTTGTGAGTCTGTGGAATCCTCTGCCTCAGAGGGCGGTGGAGGCCGGTTCTCTGGATGGTTTGATTTGATTTGATTTGATTTATTGTCATTGTCTTCAATGAAGAGACAACATATGCTTTCAAGAGAGAGCTAGATAGGGCTCTTGAAGATAGCGGAGTCAGGGGATATGGGGAGAAGGCAGGAACGGGGTACTGATTGTGGATGATCAGCCATGATCATATTGAATGGCAGGTGCTGGCTCGAAGGGCCGAATGGCCTACTCCTGCACCTATTGTCTATTGTCACACCTTCTAGGATGCCCACTTCTTGGTGAACAATGCTGCCTAGAAGATCCAGCGGTGACGACCGCGATGGCTGTCCACTGTGCAAGAGCCTGGCTGAACATTTGAAACATTGATGATGGACACGAAGGAAAACCTGTCTATGTGTTTCTGAAACTTTGCAACAGCCTCAACTACCTCCTCAGGCAGCTCGTTCCACACACCCACTGCCCTTTGTGTGAAAAAGTTATCCCCTCAAGTTCCTGTTAAATCTTTCCCCCTCTCACCTTAAACCTATGTCCTCTGGTTCTCATAGAAACATAGAAACATAGAAAATAGGTGCAAGAGGAGGCCATTCGGCCCTTCAAGCCAGCACCGCCATTCATCGTGATCATGGCTGATTGTCCCCAATCAATAACCCATGCCTGCCTTCTCCCCATATCCCTTGATTCCACCAGCCCCAAGAGCTCTATCTAACTCTCTCTTAAACCCATCCAGTGATTTGGCCTCCACTGCCCTCTGTGGCAGGGAATTCCACAAATTCACAACTTTCTGGGTGAAAACGTTTTTTCTCCCCTCAGTCTTAAATGACCTCCCCTTTATTCTAAGACTGTGGCCCCTGGTTCTGGACTCGCCCAACATTGGGAACATTTTCCTGCATCTAGATTGTCCAGTCTTTTTATAATTTTGTATGGTTCTATAAGATTCCCCCCCTCATCCTTCTAAACTCCAGTGAATATAAGCCTAGTCTTTTCAATCTTTCTTCATATGACAGTCTCGTTTCCTCTACTCCGGGCAAGAGACTCTGTGCGTCTGCCCGGTCTATTCCTCTCATGATTTTGTACACCCCTGTAAGATCACCCCTCATCCTCCTGCGCTCCAAGGAATAGAGACCTAGCCTGCTCAACCTCTCCCTATAGCTCAACCCCTCGATGTCCTGGCAACATCCTCGTACATCTTCTCTGCACCCTCTTTGCCTGGTCTCGGACAGTAGGAGATCTGAATTCATTTGAAGAGTAGTTCTGATTGCAGCCCAATTACTTTAGGATTTGGGATCAGACCTGCTCCCAACCCCACTCACTGTAGACAAAAATGCTGGAGAAACTCAGTGGGTGAGGCAGCATCTATGGAGAGAAGGAATAGGCGATGTTTCAGGTCGAGACCCTTCCATCCCCTCCCTGTACTATGTACTATATCTGGGAGATATGAGGTTGTGTCTAAATTGTGACTTTTAGCTTAGTTTTGTTTAGAGATACAGTGCAGAAGCAGGCCCTTCAGCCCACCGAGTCCGCGCCGACCAGCGATCCACACACATTAACTCTATCCTACACACACTAGGGGCAATTTGTTTTCAAGCGAGTTACTGTAGATTTAACTCCTAGGGCTAAGGGAATCAAGGGATAGGGGGAGAAAGCTGGAACGGTGTACTGATTTTGGATGATGAGCCATGATCACATTGAATGGCGGTACTGGCTCGAAGGGCCAAACAGCCCCTCTGCCTCAGAGGGCGATGGAGGCAGGTTCTCTGATGCTTTCAAGAGAGAGCTAGATAGGGCTCTTAAAAATAGCGGAGTCAGGGGATATGGGGAGAAGGCAGGAACAGGTTACAGATTGGGGATGATCAGCCATAATCACATTGAATGGCGGTGCTGGCTCGAAGGGCCGAATGGCCTACTGTCTATTGTCTATTGCACCTCTTGTCTATTGTCTATTGTCATATCGAATGGCTGTGCCTGCTTTAAGGGCCGAATGACCTACTCCTGCACCTATTTTCTACGTTTCTATGTTAATTTACATTTATACCAAGCCAAGTAACCTGCAAACCTGTACGTCTTTGGAGTGTTGGAGGAAACCGAAGCACCCAGAGAAAACCCACGCAGGTCATGGGGAGAATGTACAAACTCCATACAGACAGCACCCATAGTCAGGATCGAACCGGGTCTCTGGCGCTGTGAGGCAGCGACTCTACCATTACACCATGGTGCTGCCTTCATCTTCTTGTGTGAAGGGTGGGGCTTTTGTAGGTAATTGTAGGAATGATGATTTGGCTGGAACTCTGATCTCACAGAGAGTAAGAATCGGAGTACTGAAAATTTTCAAGAAGGAACTGCAGATGCTGGAAAATCGAAGGTAGACAAAAATTGCTGGAGAAACTCAGCGGGTGCGGCAGCATGTATGGAGCGAAGGAAATAGACAACGTTTCGGGTCGAAACCATTCTTCAGACTCAAGATTGAATACTGAAAATTGCCGGAAAGGTTCCTACTTTTACATGGAAGTGCACAACATAGGAACAGGCCCTGCAGCCTACAATGTCTGTGCCCAACTTGATGCCAAGACCAACCCTTGGAGCTCAATGGAGCGGCTGGGCTTGTATACGCTGGAATCTGGAAGGATGAGAGGGAATCTTATTGAAACATATTAAGGGTTTGGACACGCTAGAGGCAGGAAACATGTTCACGATATTGGGGGAGTCCAGAACCAGGGGGGTCACAGTTTAAGAATAAGGGGTAGGCCATTTAGAATGGAGATGATGAAAAACGTTTTCACCCAGTGAGTTGTGAATCTGCCGATTGTGAATCTGCCTCAGAAGGCAGTGGAGGCCAATTATCTGGATGCTTTCAAGAGAGAGCTAGATCAAGCTCTTAAAGATAGCGTAGTCAAGGGATATGGGGAGAAGGCAGGAACTGGGTACTGATTGTGGATGATCAGCCATGATCACAGTGAATGGCGGTGCTGGCTCTAAAGGCCGAATAGACTACTCCTGCACATATTGTCTATTGTCTATTGTCTATTGTCTACCTGCAGATGATCCATATCCCTCAATTCCCTGCATATCCATTTGCCTATCCAAAAGTCTCTCAAACGCCACTATCATTTGTGCCTCCACTTCCAGCGCAGAGTGCATTTCAGGCACTCACCACCCTCTGTGTGTGTGTGTGGGAGAAACACAGATGCTTGGTAACCTCCTCTAAACTTTGCCCAGCATGCCCAACCTCAACCCTGGAGCTCAGGCCCTCAAGGCCTGGCAACATCCTCGTAAATCTTCTCTGTTCACACAGTTTGCATTTATTTTTTAACAGCTTTGTGATCTCAGTTTGAGTGTCGATGTCACATTCTGTAGATAGATTAGAATTACAGTAATAAGCAGATATCCAACATTGTCTTTTCTCACCTGCTGCACAAAATTGATGACACATTATCACGTTAGTACATGACCCTAAGTTGTAATCTGCAAGTTTCCAGTAATGTTATCAAGGCCATCAGCTCAGTTGAGCATCAAACACTGTGCCCTGTTTAAACCGCACCTGCAAACGTTGATACAAAGTTAATTGAATAAACTTTTAAGAACATTGATCGCGATCTCCCACTTCCCATTCATCTGATACAAAAGGTGACACAAAAGCGCGTGGTTTTTGCAGATAGTGAAGGTGGTTGTCAAAAATGGCAATCTGGATTGATTGGCCAGGTGGGCGGAGGAATGGTTGATGGAATTTAATACAGAGAAATTTGAGATGTTGGATTTTGGGAAGTCTAACATGGGCAGGACCTACACAGTGAATGGTAGGCCTCTGGGGAGTGTTGTAGATAGGGGTTGCCGACTGTCCCGAATTAGCCGTATTCTGGGCTAAATTGGTTTGTCCCATACGGGACCACCCTTGTCCTGTACTTGACTGCTACTACTCGGGTCGAGGGGACTGTTGGGTCGGAGCACCACGTCCGGCCCCGCCTCATCCGTCCCGACGTAGTGCAGCCCATGGAGTGCAGCAGCAGCAGCGCCTCGCCCGTGGCCCCATCGGTCAGTAGCCCGGACAGCTGTCCGACCTTCAGATCTTCGCTTACCACCGACTCCACCAGCCCTCCTTCTAATGGCCGATCATCAGTTCATGTGTTGGATGGGGAGCCTGACATCGCGCGCGACGTCGCGCAGCCCGGGACAAAACTCCTCAGCTGGCCCGCCGGCTGGGCTTTGTGTGCAGTTCAGCACCCGGGCCAACTCATCATTCACCCAGCCACGGCCGAGTCGGTCAACGAATTGCCGTCGTGAATATGTCCCGTGTTTTGATCTTTTGTCCCTTATTTGGGAATGAGGAAGTTGGTAGTGGTGGAGCAGAGGGACCCAGAAGTGCAGGTGCTTGGTTTCTCGAAGGTGGTGTCACAGGTAGATAAGGTGGTCAAAAAGGCTTTTTGGCACATTGGCCTTCATCAGTCAGAGTATAGAGTATAAAGTTGGGAGGTTTACACTGAAGGTGGTGGGAGTATGGAACGAGCTGCCAGAGGAGATGGTTGAGGCAGGGACTATCTCAATGTTTATGAAACAGTTGGGCAGGTACATGTATAGGACAGTTTTGGAGGGATATGGGCCAAACGCAGGCGGTGGGACTAATGTAGCTGGGACATGTTGGCCGATGTGGGCATGTTGGGCCGAAGGGCCTGTTTCCACGCTGTATGACTCCATGACTCTACCAATAATAAGAGCTAAATTTGCTATCAAGCTTTGAGACCATGATGTGAAATCAACAACATCTTCTGATACTGTTGACACTAATATTACCAACATTGATGTGATAGCCAAGGCCTCCTCATCCTTAAGGCCCTGTCCCACTTTACAAGCTAATTCAAGAGCTCTCCCAAGTTTAAAAAAAATCAAACTCGTGGTAAGCACATAGAATGTACGTAGCGGGTACGTCGGAGCTCGGAACGGCTAATGGCAGGCACTCTCTTAACGGCTCGTAACGCTTATGGCAGGCACTCGGGAAACGCGGTAAGCTCGTAACGACTTGTGAAGATTTTTTAATATGTTGAAAAATGTCCCCGAGAGCCCCGAGTACCTACAAGTGGCTATTACCGTAATTCTCCGAGTTCGAATCAGGAGAAACTCGGGAGAACTCTTGAATTAGCTCGTACAGCGAGACAGCCCCTTTAGGGGACGGAGGACATTTGTCATGTCTCAAGTGACTTTTGGTTCAGTTTAGTTTAGTTTAGAGATACAGCGTGAAAACAGGCCCTGCGGCTCCCTGTGTCTGCATCGACCAGCGATCACCACACGCTAACACTATCCTCCACACCTTAATAATTTTACCAAAGCCAATTATTCGACAATTCTGTACGTCTTTGGAGTGTGGGAGAAAGCCGGAGCACCCGGAGAAAATCCACGGGGAGAGCGCACAAATTCCGTACAAATTCAGGATCGAACCAGGGGCTCAGGCACTGCAAGGCAGCAACTCTACCCCTGCACCACCGGGCCGCCCCAAACTCTCACAAACTTCTGCAGACACACAAAAGAAAGCATACTTTCAGGCTGCATCACAGCATGGATCTGGGATCAACTCTGCTCCAGACAGCAAGAAATAGCAGAGAGTTGTCGATGTAGCCCAGTCCATCACACATAGCAAACTTCTCACCCGCTCACCTTTCTCACCTGCTGCGCAAAATTGATGTCATGTTATCACGTTAGTACGTGACTCTAAGTTGCAATCTGCAAGTTTCCAGTAATGTTATCAAGGCCATCAGCTCAGTTGAGCATCAGACACTGCGCCCTGTTTAAACTTCACCTGCTAAAGTTGACACAAAGTTCATTGAATAAACCTTTAAGAACATTGGTCGCAATCTCCCACTTCCCATCCATCTGATACAACAGGTGACACAAAGGTGGGTGGTTTTTGCAGATAGTGAGGATGGTTGTCAAAAATGGCAGCAGGATCTGGATCAATTGGCTAGGTGGGCGGAGGAATGGTTGATGGAATTTAATACAGAGAAATGTGAGGTGTTGCATTTTGGGAAGTCTAACATGGGCAGGACCTACACAGTGAATGGTCGGCCTCTGGGGAGTGTTGTAGATAGGGGTTGCCAACTGTCCCGAATTAGCCGGGACATCCCGTATTTTGGGCTAAATTGGTTTGTCCCATACTTGACTGCTACTACCCGGGTCGAGGGGGCAGTCGGGTTGGGTTGACTCCATTCACGTTTCATGCTGCCTCAGAAAAGCAGGCAACATAATCAAAGCCTTGTCCCACCCCTGTCATTCCCTCTTCTCCTTGCTCCTGTCCAGCAAAAGGTACAGATGCTTTAAAGAGCGTGCCACCAGACTCAGGAATAGCCTTTTCCCCTCTGTTATCAGGCTTCTGAACAGTCCCTCCATAAGGTGGGGCACTGTCCGATTCACTTCTACCCCACTGTAAGTATTGGACTTTGCCTATGCTACTGATGCACTACAATGCGTTACAAGGCTAATCTATCACTATAGTCTGCCCTATGTACCTTTCCATTTGGTCTATCTATTGTACGTGAGTTTGATCTGAATGTCTTTATGTATGGTGTGTCTGATCTCTTTGGATGGCATGCAAAACAAAGTTTTTTTATTGCAGAAACAAAGAATTACAGCTAGAAAAAAATGCTGGACAAACTCAGCAGGCGAGGCAGCATCTATGGAGCGAAGGAAATAGGCAACGTTTCAGGTCGAAACCCTCCTTCAGACTGATTAAGGGTTTCGACCCGAAACATTGCCTATTTCCTTCGCTCCATAATTGCTGCCTCACCCGCTGAGTTTCTCCAGCATTTTTGTCTACCTTCGATTTTCCAGCATCTGCAGTTTCTTCTTAAACAAAGAATTGCAGGTGCTGGTTTATATTCCTTCCTACGCATGTGACCTGACCACCAACATGTCACTCTAGTAGCACTTTGTGTCTATCTTCGTTTACATAGAAACATAGAAAATAGGTGCAGGAGGAGGCCATTCGGCCCTTTAAGCCAGCACCGCCATTCATTGTGATCATGGCTGATCGTCCCCAATTAATAACCCGTGCCTGCCTTCTCCCCATATCCCTTGACTCCACTATCCCGTAGAGCTCTATCTAACTCTCTCTTAAATCCATCCAGTAACTTGGCCTCCACTGCCATCTGTGGCAGGGAATTCCATAAATTCACAACTCCTGGGTGAATTTTTTTTTCTCACCTCAGTCTTAAATGACCTCCCCTTTATTCTAAGACTGTGGTCCCTGGTTCTGGACTCTTCCAACATTGGGAACATTTTTCCTGCATCTAGCATGTCCAGTCCTTTTATAATTGTACATGTTTCTAGAAGATCCCTGCTCATCCTTCTAAACTCCAGTGAATACAAGCCTAGTCTTTTCAATCTTTCCTCATATGACAGTCCCGCCATCCCAGGGATCAAACTCGTGAACCTGCGCTGCACTGCCTCAATCACAAGGATGTCCTTCCTCAAATTAGGAGAGCAAAACTGTACACAATACAATTTAGTTTAGTTTAAGGATACATCGCAGAAACAGGCCGTTCGGCCCAGCGCCTTCATGGTCAGCTGCAGGGGGCAGCCTCCGGGACACAGAGGCAGTCAGCAGAGAGGGGGTGGCTTGTAGGGCTCACCTGTATCAGGGGCACTCCAGAACTTCCAACACTTGGACTGGATTTACACTTTGGACAATTTGCGTTTTCAGTTTTTTTTTCTTTTTCTTTTTTTAAACAATGCCAAAATAGTAAGATTAAATGAGAACTTACCAGTTTGAAGTTTGATTTTTGTTTTATGAGGAGATACGATGAGGGACTACGTGAAGAACCCCGTCCAGCCGCACGTGCGTCAATCTTCAAAGCAACGGTGTGAAATCACAGGTAATAGTGACTGAAGTATAATAGTAAGATAACAGAAGACTAGAACTACCAGATGATATTCATGAGGGTTGGGAGTGGAGGGCACGTAGTCCCTCATCGTAAAATAAAGATCAAACTTCAAACTGGTCAGTTCTCGTTTAATCTTACTATTTTACTTCGGAGCACTTGGGCGACTATGTGAAGATTTCAAAGCTCTGTGATTTCATGCCGCAGATTCAAATCCGGCCTCTCACTGCATTGATTGACTCAACATAATTAAATAATCAATAATGCATCAATCATAACATTGTTTAAATGAATTAACGGTTTATTACAAAGAAAAACAATAGCAACCCCTCTATCTCAGGGGGAAACTATATAACCAAACTTAAAACAGACTCAGCAAATACCCCCAGCCTTGCAACTGGCTTATGGTAAAATCTCTGGAAGGTCAGCTCACTGGACCATCCTGCGGCCGCGAGGATATGGTCTATAGGCACGTCCATCGCCCTGGCCGCGGAAGTTGATGCCGACCTGGTGGAATGAGATTTAAATTTATCAGTATCAATCCCAGCACTTCCCAGAACCTGCTTTAGCCACCTTGAAATTGTTTGCACCGACGCCTTACTGTGTGGTTTTTTGTGATGCTGACTCTGTTCCTCTTAGGGCTCTGGTAGCCTCAATGTAATGGGACAAATATGACACTACACACAGACGAGAATCATTGGGGTATGTTGAAAAAACAATCTTACATCCTGTCATGCCTATTCTACTCTGCTTGAGCAGATCATAAACATAAAAAGTGATGGCATCTGCTGATACATCCATCCTGTCTAGCCGTAGCTTCTGCAATGTCTGCACACGTTGGGCTGATACCAACGCCATAAGCATGACCACCTTCATGGTTAGTTTGGCTAGAGATAGGACTGTGACAGGAGTCCACTGGCGAAGGAGCATAAGAACTTTACTTACATTCCAGATACCCGAATACCTGGGCCTAGGAGAATTAGAATTAAAAACTCCCTTCATACTCTCTAGAAACTAACGGATGTGTCCCTATTGAGTGTATTTCTGACACCATGGGCAAATAAGAAGACAGAGCACTTCTGTCTGTATTGATCGCACTATAGCTTAATTTTTTATCGAAATAGAGAGTGGACAAGAACTCCAGCACATCTGGGATGCCTGCAGTTTGATATGAGATATTCTGCTGTAAGCAGAATACCTCACACTTTCTTATCGAGGTGATGTACTGCTTCTGGGTACTATCCCTGCATGCCGACGTGAGAACATCATGGTACAATCAGACAGTCCTCTCCCCAGGTATGGGCTCCTTAGAATCTGCAAATTAACAGATCAATACGATCATGTAAAGGATGTTGATCGCCAGTAACCGGGTTCACCAGTAGGTTTTTATGTTTGGGAACAATCATATGAGGCTGAGTAGCCTGAAGCGGAGTCCTGCTTGATTTTTTGCAGGCATCGACTGATGAGACAGAATGGGGGAAATGCATATAAAAACATTCCACCCCAATGCAGCGAGAATGCATCGACCGCTGCTGCACCAGGGTCTGGTTCCCATGAAACGTATTTGGGCAACTGATGGTTCAGTCTAGATGCAAACAAGTCAATATCTGGCATTCCATATCGAGCAACCACCTGATATGTCCTGATTTAACATCCATTCTATGTTATCATTGAATTGGCGTGACCTTGTGTCTGCCACTATGTTGAATCTACCTGGTAAGTAGATTGCTGAAAGCCAAGTGTTTTTGTCAATGCACCAGCCCCAGATATGATTAGCCAATCTGTCACAAGATTCTGACTTGACTCCACCCATGTGATTGACACATGCCACTGCTGTAGCGTTCTCTATTTGAACCTGCACATGCAAGTGACTCTTGGTAGAGCAATAAGCTTTAAGCCCATAAAAGGTTCCCAAAAGCTCTAAATAATTGATCCCTCTCAATTGCAGAAGGGATGTCTCATCACTATTCCATCTGCCTCCACAACTGGAAGACATATCTGTGGCACCCCAACCTAGAGCACTAACATCTGTCTGTAAGACTATGGAAGGTGGTTCAACCAAAACTTCCCTGGAACTTCTTGAGACATTTGTGATCCACCATAGAATTTCTGAAATAGCTTCCGCTGGCAATCCCAAGGGCCTGTCAAAGTGACCCGCATGTGTCCTCAGTGCCTGTTCTTTTGCTCGTTGTAAGTGTGGATAATGCAGAGGTCCAAACAGCACAGCTGGGAAAGCATCCACCAATTTACCAATTAAACTGGAAACTTGTCTAATTGAAGGCCGTTGCTCACTAAGGAGGTTGATACAACCTTCAATTAACTGCTGCCTTTTGTCCCTGGGCAGAGTCACTAACATGTGATCTGAATTAATGGTACAGCCCAAGTAATCAATAATTATTATTTTTTTTAATATTTTTATTTAATAAATACATCAGTGTACATCACATATATATTGTTACAATCATTGTACCCCATAGTTTTATGGCTTTTAAAGAAAAAGAATAGAAACAAAGAGAGTGAAGTAAGTGAAAAGAGTTGTGAAAGTGAAAGAGCGTGCCAAAGGGGAGAAAAAAAACCTTTGGTCAAAGAGTTAGAGAAAGGGGATTAAGAGATAGACCATAGATAAGAAAAAGAAGAGAGAGAAAAAAAAAAAGCCAGTTACTATATTATATATATCACGCAAAAGGAATTTACCAACTCGATAGTTTTTCATCCCCCTTTACTAAGGCCCGAGGTACTCCTGCACCCTATCTTTGTAGCAATTCTATAAATGCAGACCACGTCTGATAGAAACGATCTGATTTTCCTGCCAGGCGGAGTCTCATATCTTCCAGGTGTAGTGTTTCAAACATAGTTGAAATCCACATATTTAATGTTGGTATAGGGGCATTTTCCCAGAATTTTAAGAATAGCTTTTTTCCTATTATTAAGCCGTAATCAAATAGATTATTTTGGTACACATTTAATTCTGAACTACCTTCTGTCATTCTGAAAATAATCCATTCTGGCTTTGGTGTCATTTTTATTTTAAACAGTTTTGTGAAGATTTCAAAGATTTTGGTCCAAAACCTTTGAATTTTTGTACAAAAGATGAATGAGTGCGCTATAGTAGCTTCTTGAAACTGGCATTTATCACAAATTGGTGAACGTTGGGGGTTTTTGAGAGTATAATCTGTGCTAACCTATTCTAGCTTATTTAAAGTTTTTTTAGAATTAAAATGAAAATTTTATTGTCCACTCTCTAGGGACACGCGGCACGGACGTAAAGTGTGTCTAGGAATGTAATTTAGCCTATTCTAGCTAATGAACCGGCCAAGTAATGCCATAAACCTGTTGCATATTGACTCCCATTCACGTGTAAGTGTGCAAGAGAGACGCGCCTCCCGCTCACGGAACGCACGCTGCGATAGCCATGGGCTCCAGATTGAACAATTTTCAAGCTGCACACGAAACACCCCCCATGCCCCAAAAGCTGCGTACCAAATGGGAGGGGTCGACTCATCCCCTACCTGCCCAATTGGAGGGGGCCCCCCCCCCCCCCCCCACCCCGGTCGCTACGCTCTCTCAGGCTTGGTCTCTCGCAATTTCTCACTCCCAACTCTCAGCCCGTGTTGCAGCCCTGACATACATATGGCTGATTTTACATTTTTTGAAACCGACAGAAAGATCAATTGTGAATATGGGAAAGTTGAGGTTTTTATCTAAACAAATTATATCATGCTTATCAAAGCTGCAGCAAATACTGGTTGCAAATGTAGATCAAAATCAACACTTTGAACCTGGCAGGGTGCCGTTTTTATGTGTTCTATGTTGTCTCACTTACTCTGCTAATTATCCTGCCGCCCAATCATTTTTATGTCTCATTCCGAAACACAGCTAACAGGTTGATTTAGACAGGTTCATGGATAGGACACATGTGGAGACAGTATCACACAGCATGGGGCGGCACGGTGGCGCAGCGGTAGAGTTGCTGCCTTACAGCGCTTGCCGTGCTGGAGACCCAGGTTCGATCCCGACTATGGGTGCTGTCTGTATGGGGTGACCCCGTGGGCTTTCTCCGAGATCTTCACTTTTCCCCCACACTCCAAAGACGTGCAGGTAAATTGTGGGTAAATTGGCTTGGTAAATGTAAAAAAAAGACCCTAGTGTGTGTGTGTGTGTGTGCGTGTGTGTGTGTGTGCGTGTGCGTGTGCGTGTGCGTGTGTGTGTGTGTGTGTGTGTGTGTGTGTGTGTGTGTGTGCGCGCGTGCGTGCGTGTGTGTGTGTGTGTGTGTGTGTGTGTGTGTGTGTGTGTGTGTGTGTGCGTGTGTGTGTGTGTGTGTGTGTGTGTGTGTGTGTGTGCGCGTGTGTGTGTGTGTGTGTGTGTGTGTGGTTGTGATAGTGTTAATGTGCAGGGAGCGCTGGTCGGCGCGGACCCGGTGGGCTGAAGGGCCTGTTTCTGCGCTGTATCTCCATACTAAACTGAACTAAACTAAACTCTAGGTCCCAAACTGGGGTAAACTTACCACAGGGTGTAAATTTTGCTTTTGTAAAAATCTGTTGGTTCTGGATTTGTACGTATTTTTTCTCATTGACTGACAGTGTTTGGTTCTGGTATACCGGTATCTGTTCATTATTAGTTGTTCATGAATCAGTGAAATAACATTGTTATGTGCTATTAAAGTTGCCAGGGGCAAACGGGACGAAAAAAGGTTGGGGTCCCCTGCTCTAGGTGAAATAAAGAGGCAGGACCATGAGTTTCTGCAGTCGAAATACTGGATACTAAAAGCATCTCAACTGTTCAGGTTACAGGTTATATAGATAGTATTAGATTCACACCTTTACTGCTACTGCACTATGATATAATCTCTTGCATGACAAAGGCTACTGATTAAATCATCAGATGGTGCACAAAACCTTAGCAAACTCTGCAAAATTAGCAAATCTTCCTCTGTTCAATGTAACACATAACTCCCCTGTCTCTCAACACCGCTATCATATCTGCCACAACCACTACCCCAGGGAATGTGTTCCAGATACCCACCACCCTCTGTATAAAATAAAATTTACCTCATACATCTCCTTTAAACATCGTGCCTCTCATCTTAAACATATGCCCTTGAGATTGTTAAGGGCTTGGACACACTAGAGGCAGGAAACATGTTCCCGATGTTGGAGTCCAGAACCAGGGGTCACAATTTTAGAATAAGGGGTAAGCCATTTAGAACGGAGACGAGGAAACACTTTTTCTCACAGAGAGTGGTGAGTCTGTGGAATTCTCTGTCTCAGAGGGCGGTGGAGGCAGGTTCTCTGGATGCTTTCAAGAGAGAGCGAGATGGGGCTCTTAAAGATAGCGGAGTCAGGTGATATGGGGAGAAGGCAGGAACGGGGTACTGATTGGAGATGATCAGCCATGATCACATTGAATGGCGGTGCTGGCTCGAAGGACCAAATGGCCTACACCTATTGTCTATTGTCTATTGTCTATTGAGTCTTTTCCATCTGGGGAATAAGACTCTGTCGTTCTTTTCTATGCATCTCAACTTTATATACTCCTATCAGTTCGTCGTTCCGGAGGAAAAAAAATCCAAGTCTCTCCAATCTCTCCCTCTAGCTAATACCCCCTGATCCTGGCACCATTCTGGCAAAGCTCCTCAGCACCCTCTCCAAAGCTCCCACACCCTTCTTGTAATGTGGCATACAGAACTGCATGTAATGGGCCAGTCCCACTTAGGCGATTTTATAAGCAACGACAGGCGACCAGTTTGTCGCCACATCTTCACTGTTGATCGCCGGGAGTCGTCTCCTCAGTCGGGCGAAAAGTCGTAGCGTCTTTCTGCTCGCCGCTAAATTTTCAACATGTTTCAAATTTTTCGGCGGCTGTGGGTTTGGCGCCAATGAGCGTAGCTTGACTTCTCCTGACGTAGGTGCTGTCGTAGGTCGTCGCCAGGATGACGTAGGTTGTCGCCGGTTTTTCGGCAACCTGCTACGACTATGACAGTCGCCAAAAACATCGGCAAGTGGGACAGGCCCATAAATCTCGAAATGCTGCCTAACTAAAGTCCTATAAATTGCATCATGGCTTCCTGACTCTTAAACTCAAAGTCTACCTACTTTAAGAAGCAGAAAGGAAATGGACCATGAATTAAAGGTTGACAAAAGTGCTGGAGAAACTCAGCGGGTGAGGCAGCATCTATGGAGCGAAGGAAATAGGCAACGTTTCGGGTCGAGACCCTTCTTCAGAGTGAAGGGTCTTGACCCGAAACGTTGCCTATTTCCTTCGCTCCATAGATGCTGCCTCACCCGCTGAGTTTCTCCAGCATTTTTGTCTACCTTCGATTTTCCAGCATCTGCAGTTCCTTCCTGAACAGGATCATGAATTAAAACCTGTTTGCCCAAAATCATCTTCTTGCGTATGACGTGCACAGCCTAAAGTTGTAGGGCAACTTGTTCTATTTGATCTTTGATTGTGCACGCCAGGTTGATTGCATTCGTCGAAACAGGGCGGACCACGTGAAGGTTGCAATCTTCCACCCCACCCAAAATCAGTAATGGGGAAACTATTGGCGACAGTGTCTGAAGGACAGTTACAGAGTAAAAAGAGTCAAGAGTGTTTAATTGTCATATGTGTCAACAGCGAGCAGTGCAATTCTTATTTGCCGCAGTGTAACAGGCCTGTGAACATAATACAGATAGACAATTTAGAATAAACAGTCAAACAATAAATTAGTAACCACAATACTAGTACAAAATAAGCCCCAAAGTCTTTTGTGCAACTAAAGACAGTCCATAAAATGTCATAGTTGAAGTAGGTATTGTGTAGTGGTCATGAGCCTGAAGGTTCTTGAGAAGAAGTTATTCTTAAACCTGGTGGTCATGGTTTTCGGTCTCCAATTCCTACTTATCGACCGTCTTCTTGCACAGCCTAAAGTTGTAGGTGAAGGATAGACATCCAGGCCGGGGCAGCATCAGTTACTGGGTGGATGGCTTTGATGCCTCAGTGAGCAGTCACACAATGTCTGGTCTGGATGTCCACAGTCGCAACCTTCACGTGGTCCACCCTGTTTCGACTAATGCAATCAACCCAACATGCACAAGCAAATATGATGTAGTGTTTTGGTGATGTAGTGTTTGACCACACTTATCGATGATAGAAGCGAAATGAGAGTTTGGCAAAGGTGATGATTTGATGATTTGATGATACTGGTGGAGTTTCTCAGGCAAATGCCTCCTATAGATCTCTTTGATGTTGGGGAGGGCAGCTTCTGTGATGGACTGGGACAGTGTTCATCATTCTCTGTAAACCCCTTCTTCTTCTGTCGTATGTCTTTTAGACCTGCAGCTCCGTTGAGGCGAGCCAGGCCAACGTGTCATCGTCCAGGTCAATCAGACCTCGTTCACCATCCGGTGGCCTCTGTAACCCCCTTCAGTCCTGGATGCTCGAGTTGCCAAACCAGACCGTGATGCAGTCAGTCCACCTGCTCTCTACCGTACACCTGCAGACATTCAAGGCAATATTTGTCCACATATCAAATCTCATCAATCTTCCAAGGAAGTAGGGCGTTGATGGGCTTTCTGTATGATGGCATCCACGCGCTGGGCCCAAGACAGATCTTCGGGGATATGCATGCCAAGAAACTTGAAATCCTTATTGAGGCAGCAAAAGATGAATCAATATCAGTCAGCATAGCTTTCTTAAGAGAAGATCGTGTTTGATTAATGCGATTGAGCAGATACAGAGCTTAGGCAATAGGCAATAGACAATAGGTGCAGGAGTAGGCCATTCTGCCCTTCGAGCCATTCAATGTGATCATGGCTGATCATCCACAATCAGTACCCCGTTCCTGCCTTCTCCCCATATCCCCTGACTCCGCTATCTTTAAGAGCTCTATCTAGCTCTCTCTTGAAAGAACCTGCCTCCACCGCCCTCTGAGGCAGGGAATTCCACAGACTCACCACTCTCTGTGAGAAAACGTGTTTCCTTGTCTCTGTTCTAAATGGCTTACCCCTTATTCTTAAACTGTTGCCCCAGGTTCTGGACTCCCCCAACATCAGGAACATGTTTCCTGTCTCTAGCATGTCCATAACCTTAACAATCTTATATGTTTCAATGAGATCCCCTCTCATCCTTCTAAACTCCAGAGTGTACAAGCCCAGCTGTTCCATTCTCTCAGCATATGACCGTCCCGCCATCCCGGGAATTAACCTTGTAAACCTACACTGCACTCCCTCAATAGCAAGAATGTCCTCAAATAAGGGGACCAAAAACTGCACACAATACTCCAGGTGTGGTCTCACTAGGGCTCTGTACAACTGCAGAAGGACCTCTTTGCTCCTATATTCGATTCCTCTTATTATAAAGGGATTGGGTTGCAGAGATCAGCCATGATTGAATGGAGAGTAGGCTCGATGGGCCGAATGGCCTATTTCTGCGCTGTACCTCTAATGTCTAAGAAAAAGTATAGAGGTTGATGAAATGATGAATTGCAAAATGATTTAATTTTGCAATTCATTTGCCTTTCACATACGGCGGACTAATCAATAAACTACAAGTTACGGGGTGCAGGAAAAAGCAGAATGTATCCAATATTGGCTTGGTGAGAGGATGCCGATGATCAATGTGCCATTTAGTTGTTAAGTTGGCGGTCACGGTGGCGCAGCGGTAGAGTTGCTGCCTTACAGCGAATGCAGCACCAGAGACCCGGGTTCCATCCCAACTACGGGTGCTGTCTGTACGGAGTTTGCACGTTCTCCCCGCGACCTGCGTGGGTTTTCTCCGAGATTTTCGGTTTCCTCCCACACTCGAAAGAAGTACAGGTGTGTAGGCAAATTGGCTTGGTAAATGTAAAAATTGTCCCTAGTGGGTGTAGGATAGTGTTAATGTGCGGGGATCGCTGGTCGGCGCGGACCCGGTGGGCCGAAACTGTTTCCGCGCTGTATCTCTAAACTTGTTTTGGTTCAAAACTCCTCATGATGTATAGATTGAGGAATTCGCAATGGTGGTCCAATCACTAGTGATGCTGTGAATTAAAGGATGACGCAGTGACTGGCTGGTACAGTTGCTGCCTCACGGTGCCAGAGACCTAAGTGTAATGCTGACCATGGATGCTTGCTGTCTGTGTGGAGTTTGTATGTTCTCCCTGTGGCCATGAGGGTTTCCTCCGGGTGCTCCCATTTCCTCCCACATTGTAGGTTCATTGGCTTCGGTAACTTGTCCCCAGTGGAAAATGGAATGAGCGAGAAAGTGGGATTTCATGGAAGAAGCTGAACGAGTGATTGAAGATGGGCGTGAGGTCGGTGGGCCGAAGGGCCTGTTTCCATACTGTATCTCTAAAAAACCCGAACAAAATGGCTCCAGGCACCCAGTTTCCACACTGATCTTGGGCTCAATCAGTGTGGAGTTTGTCACAAGTTCGCAAGTTAGAGTAGAATAAGGCCATTCGGCCCATCGAGCCTACTCTCCATTCAATCATGGCTGATCTCTGCAACCCAATCCCATTTTCCCGCCTTCTCCCCATAACCCTCGACACCCGTTCTAATCAAGAATCTATCTATCTCCGCCTTAAAAATATCCACTGACTTGGCGTCCACAGCCCTCTGTGGCAACGAGTTCTACAGATTAACTACCATCTGACTCAAGAGTTCCTCTTCACCACCTTTTTAAAAGACTGGCCTTTAATTCTTTGGCTATGACCTCTGGTCCTAGACTCTCCCACCAGTGGAAACATCCTTTCCACATCCACTCTATCTATGCCTTCCATTATTCGGTAAGTTTCAATGAGGTCCCCCCCCTCAACCTTCTAAACTCCAGCGAGTAGAGGCCCAGTGCCGACAAACGCTCATCATATGGCTCACTCACTCATTGCTAGGATCATTCTTGTCAACCTCCTCTGGACCCTCTCCAGAGCCAGCACATCCTTCCTCAGATATGGGGGACAACATTTGCTCACAGTACTCCAAATGCGTCCTGACCAGCGCCTGATAGAGCCTCAGCATTACATTTCTGTTTTTGTATACAAGCCCTCTTGAAATCAATGCTATCATTGAGTTTGCTTAATGTTAGCATTAAACTTGCCTTCCTTATCACCGATTCAACATTAAATTCTCTTTTTGGGAATCCTGCACCAGCACTCGCAAGTCCCTTTGTACCTCCAATTTCTGGATTCTCTCCCCATTTAGAAAATAATCTGTGAAGAATAATAATCTGTGCCTTTATTCTTATTACCGAAATGCATGATTCCGCACTCTGCTGCACTGAATTTCATCTGCCACTTCCCTGCCCACTCTCCTAACTTGTCCAAGTCCTTCTGCACAGTCCTTGCTTCCTCTGAAGAAGGGTCTCAACCGGAAATGTCGCCAATTCCTTCTCTCCATAGATGCTGCCTCACCCGCTGAGTTACTCCAGCATTTTGAGTCTACCTTCGATTTAACCAGCATTGGCAGTTCTCTCTTAAACAAACCTTGCTTCCTCTACACTGCCTGCCCCTGGGTTTGCTGAGTGACTGCATGGGTTCTCATTGATAGCTCTGGCTTATACCTACATCCCAAAGACATTCTGGTTGGTTAACTGCGTAGGAAGGAACTACAGATGCTGGTGGCCTGTCCTAGCCCAGTCCTTGCCTGGAGCTCGGAGAAGCAGCAAGCGGAAGCAGAGAGAAGAGACTATCGGTTTGAAAGTCCGTGGGAAAGAAGGTCAGTCAGTTTAAAAAGTGTATAGATACAGGATAAGGGGATACCATTTAGTGCAAGGTAAAGCCAGGAAAGTCCGATCAAAATGTCCGAAGGAACTTCAGATGCTGGTTTAAACCAAACAGAGACACAAAGTGCCTGATGAACAGTGGGACTCTGAGATCTACAGCCTGCAACAGAGGATGGGGCAGAAACCTTCCTCCTATTTAGAGAGAACATGGATGAGCATTGAGGCGACTGTACTCATTTGGAAATGTTTTCAATGGCACTTGACCATAAAGTCATAAGGTCATAGGTGAGAGGAGTAGAATAAGGCCATTCGGCCCATCAAGTCTACTCCGCCATTCAATCAAGGCTGACCCATCTCTCCTTCTTGATCCCCTTCTCCCCATAACCCCTGACACCCGCACTAATCAAGAATCTATCTATCTCTGCCTTTAAACTATCGATTGGCATTAATTTCTATGATATTGTGACCCTGATGAAAAGGGATGATGGGGACTTTGTATCATTTCTTTTCCCCGAGTATAAGATTGCCAAATGGGACTGGTGACCGCAAATGCGACCGCAGCGAATCGTGGATGCAGCCCAGACCATCGCACAAATCGACCTCCCTTCCATTGACTCAATTTACACCTCACATTGCCTCGGCAAGGCCAGCAGCATCATCAAGGACGAGTCGCACCCTGGCCACTCCTTCTTCTCCCCTCTCCCATCAGGCAAAAGGTATAGAAGTGTGAAAACGCACACCTCCAGATTCAGGGACATTTTATCAGGCAACTGATTCATCCTATCTAGAAACGTAGAAACATAGAAACATAGAAAATAGGTGCAGGAGGAGGCCATTCGGCCTTTCAAGACAGCACCGCCATTCATTGTGATCATGGCTGATTATCCCCAATCAATAACCCATGCCTGCCTTTTCCCCATATCCCTTGACTCCACTAGCCCCTAGAGCTCTATCTAACTCTCTCTTAAATCCATCCAGTGACTTGGCCTCCACTGCCCTGTGGCAGGGAATTCCATAAATTCACAACTCCTTGGGCGAAAAAGTTCTTTCTCACCTCAGTCTTAAATGGCCCCCCCTTTATTCTTAGACTGTGGCCCCTGTGTCAGGACTCGCCCAACATTGGGAACATTTTTCCTGCATCTAGCTTGTCCAGTCCTTTTATAATTTTATATGTTTCTATAAGATAACCCCTCATCCTTCTAAACTCCAGTGAATACAAGCCTAGTCTTTTCAATCTTTCCTCATATGACGGTCCCGCCATCCCAGGGATCGATCTCGTGAACCTACGCTGCACTGCCTCAATCACAAGGATGTCCTTCCTCAAATTAGGAGACCAAAACTGTACACAATACTCCAGATGTGGTCTTACTATAGCCCTATACAACTGCAGAATCTGTATCTAGCTCAAGTTCAAATTCTGAGGCTATGGCCTCTGGTCCTAGACTCTCCCACTAGTGGAAACATCCACTCCAGATCCACTATCCAGGCCTCTCACTAGCTGGTCTTTCCATGGTACATTTATCTTTGCATTCTGCAGAATTAACCTCAACCTATTTAGTTAGATCTGTGAGAAGTTTGTACGTGACACAATGTTCTGTGATAATCAGATAAGGTTACCAAATTGATGCTGTTGAAGGGGTATGTTGGTAGGACTCGCCCTATCAGTCACTGCTGGGTGCGATTATGCATTCTGCGATGTGTTAAGATTCTGTGGTAAGCCTCACTACAGCTAAGATGATGCACTTACAATGGTTAGCGGCAATATGCAGCAAGCCGTAATGTTCAAATGTTGGAGGCGTTTTAATCACCATTTCATACAAATAGCTACGGAGTCATTATGACCCAACCTGCCCATGCCAACCAACATGCCACATCTGCACTAGTCCCACCTGCCTGTTTTTGGCCCATATCCCTCTAAACCTACCCTGTCCATGTACCTGTCCAAATGTTTACTAAGTTTATATTTCATAAGTTATAGGAGCAGAATTAGGCCATTCAGCCCATCAAGTCTACTCCACCATTCAATCATGGCTGATCTATCGTTTCCTCTCAACCCCATTCTCCCGCCTTCTCCCCATAACCACTACCACCCGTACTAATCAAGAATCTATCTGTCTCTGCCTTAAAAATATCCACTGACTTGGCCTCCACAGCCTTCTAAGGGCATAAATGCCACAGATTCACCACCCTCTGACTATAGAAATTCCTCTTCATCTCCTTTCCAAAGGAACGTCATTTAATTCTGAGGCTAAGGTCACCACAGCCTCTCCCACTAGTTAGCTGCTGCCAAATTGCAAGCAGATTATCCTGAAATATTTTTTCATTTATTATATTTTGGGATGGGCACAACCGGAAAAGCATATCCCTAATAGCTCCTGTGAAGGTGGGCATCTACATTCCTGAACTTGTGCAAAAGTTCTGGAATGTAGACCACAAGGGGTGCCACAAGGGGGCGATGGCTGCCCCGCCGGCAGTCTGTTCGTTTTTTCATTCTTTTTGTTATTTTTTAGTGTGTTAAAAGTTTGTTTGAATGTTCTTCGGTTTGTTTTATGTGGGGGAGGGGGGAGGTGATCGGGGGGAACTTTTTTTCAAGTTCTTACCTCGCCGGAGATGTGATCATTTTTCGGATCACATTCTCCGGGCTCTGCGGCCTACCATCGCTGGAGCTGGAGGCCTCCTCGGGCTGTCGTGAGCCCCACCGCGGGGCGTGGACGTAACAGCGGAGCGGATCCCTTGCCCGGGATCGCTCCCACCGCGGACTTACCATCAAGGGCTCGCAGTCTTCGGGAGAGGCTGAGTCGGGAGCTCCAACGTCGCAGAAGGTTCGACCAGCCCCGACGTGAGGTTCGATTGCACAGCGCGGGGGAGCTGACATCCCCACGATGCGGGAGCTGAACGCCTCGACGCAGAGGGCCCGAACGCCGCCGTCTACGGGAGTCAAGATCGTCCCGTCAACGGGGGCTCGAGGCCCACGGCCAAGGAAGAATTAAGGGAAGGGACATGAACTTTATTTCACCTTCCATCACAGTGAGGAATGTGTCGGAGTCGCTGTGGTGGATGTTCATGTTAAAATGTGTTTTTGAGTGACCTGTTGCGTTTAATTGTATGACTGACCTGGCCAATGAAATTCCTCGTATGTTGCAAAACATACTTGGCTAACAAAGTGTGATTCTGATTCCGATTCTGTTCAGATGAAGTTAAACTGTTTAGAGATCCGGCATGAAGACAGGCTCTTCCGCCCACCGAGATCAAGCCAGCCATCGATCAGCGGTAGACAAAAAATGCTGGAGAAACTCAGCGGGTGAGGCAGCATCTATGGAGAGAAGGAATAGGCGACGTGTCTGAAGAAAGGTGTCGACCCGAAACATCACCTATTTCCTTCTCTCCATAGATGCTGCCTCACCCGCTGAGTTCCTCCAGCATTTTTTGTCTACCTTCGATTTTTCCAGCATCTGCAGTTGTTTCTTAACCATTGAACATCCGTTCATGTCGGTTCTATGTTATCCCACTTTCTCATTCCCTACGCACGGGACATTTTTACAGAGGCCAATTAACCCCCCGACAACCCAACACGTGGGCGGCACTGTGGTGCAGCGGTAGAGCTGCTGCCTTACAGAATCAGAGATCTGAATAGGATAGAATAGAATAGAATGCCTTTATTGTCATTCAAACAAACAAAGGTTTGAACGAAATTTCATTCCTGCGGTCATAACAGCAAAAAAAATACAAAACACACAATTAACACAGTTCCACACAAACATCCATCACAGTGAATCTCCAAACACTTCCTCACTGTGATGGAAGGCAAAAGTCTTATCTCTTTCCTGTTCTTCTCCCGTGGTCAGGCAGTCAAACTGCTGTGTCGAGGCGATCGAGGCTCTTGATGTTAAAGCCCCCGGCGGGCGATGGTATGTCCCGCAGCAGTTTAAGCCGGGCCGGGTGATGTAAGGCCCTGTGACGGGCCGATTCAAACCTCGCGATTCGGGGCGGACGAAGTTGCCATTGCAGGAGCTCCCGAAAAGTGGTCTCCCACCAGGGACCTGCGAGCTCCCGTTGTTACCGTCCACAGGGCCCGAGGCCAAAGTCTCCAAAGCTCCGAAGCTCCGAAGTCGGGTCTTAGCCGCAGCGCCACCACAGCCTCCGAAATCAGCCAGCTGCGTGATGGTAAGTCCGCAGGATCTACGACTGGAGCCCTCGGGTCGATTCCGGTTGGAGGCCGCCAGCTCCACGATGTTAGGCCCCAGCGAAACGGAGACAACGACAAGGAAAAGGTCACGTCCCCGTTCAAGGAAGAGATTTCAAACATTTACTTATAGATACACAACTAAACATAAACCGGAAACATACTCCTAACAAGACAAAAAAGACAAAAAGAAAAAGAGACAAACGGACCGCAGGCGAGCCGCAGCTGCACAAGCAGCGCTGCCACATGGGTGATCTGGGTTCGATCCTGACTACGGGTGCTGTCTGTACTGAGTTTGTATATTCTCCGTGAGACCGGATTTGATAAGGGAACTCAAGGTAAAGCAACCATTAGCAGGTAGCGTGCAGAACATGATAAGGGACCCGAGCAGGGATGACGGAGGAACAGCAATGGCGGGAATTTCTGGGAATAATTCGGAAGGCGCAGGACCTTTTCATTCCGAAGAGGAAGAACGATTCCCAGGGGGAAAAGAGGTGACCGCGGCTGACAAAGGGAATTCAAGGACAGTATAAAACTAAAAGAGAAGGCGTACAACAGAGCAAAGATCAGTGGGAAGCCAGAGGATTGGGAAATGTTTAAAGAACAACAGAAGGTAACTAAAGAGGCAGAACGGGGAGAAAAGATGAAATACGAAGGTAAGCTATCCAAGAATATAAAAGAGGTTTCTTCAGTTACATGATGATGCAAGAAAGAGGTAAGAACGTTGGACCACTGGAGAATGATGCAGGAGAAGTGATAATGGGGAATAAAGAAATGGCAGAGGAGTTGAATAACTTTTTTTGTATCAGTCTTCACAGTGGAAGACACCAGCAACGTGCCTGAAATTCAAGAGAGTCAATAGACAACAGACAACAGACAATCGGTCCAGGAGTAGGCCATTTGGCCCTTCGAGCCAGCACCGCCATTCAATGTGATCATGGCTGATCATCCCCAATCAGTACCCCGTTCCTCCCCTTGACTCCGCTATTTTTAAGAGCCTTATCTAGCTCTCTCTTGGAAGCATCCAGAGAACCTGCCTCCACTGCCCTCTGAGGCAGAGAATTCCACCACTCTTTGTGAGAAAAAGTGTTTTCTCGTCTCCAATCTAAATGGCTTGCTCCTTATTCTTAAACTGTGGCCCCTGGTTCTGGACTCCCCCAACATTGGGAACATGTTTCCTGCCTCTAGCGTGTCGAAGCCCTTAACAATCTTAGTCAGGGGGTGGAAGTTAGTGGAGTGGCTATTACCAGGGGGAAGGTGCTTGGCAAGCTGAAAGGGCTGAAGGTGGATAAGTCACCTGGACTGGATGGACTGATTTCAGAGGTTGGTAAGATTTTAGAGTTCAATAGACCAAGGGGGACCCATTGGGACCCGTCCCCTCAACACACGGTTGTGGGGGGGGGGGGGGGGGGTGGCCTGTGGCGTCACACACACACCAACCACCCCCCGCACACACACTAACTACCCCCCTTGATATTATATTATTATTAATTTGCTCCTTTTATCCCATCCCAGCCCTATCCACTCATGCATAGCCCCCAACTTACATGCGCGTCTAGAGAGGGAGAGGGAGGGGGGCTAGAGACAGAGGGAGCAGAGACACACAGAGAGGGGCAGAGACACAGTGAAAGGGGCAGAGACACAGAGAGAGGAGCAGAGACACAGAGAGAGGGGGCAGAGAGGGGGGGGCAGAGAGAGAGAGGGGCAGGGAGAGAGAGAGGAGTGTCAGAGAGAGGGAAAGGGAAATGTGCAGAGAGAGAGAGAGAGAGAGAGGAGCAGAGAGAGAGGGGCAGAGAGAGAGAGGGGAGCAGAGAGAGAGAGAGAGAGAGAGGGGGGCAGAGAGAGAGATAGGGTGCAGAGAGAGAGAGAAGCAGAGAGAGAGCAGAGAGAAAGGGAGAGAGAGAGAGAGAGAGAGAGAGAGAGAGAGAGAGGGGCAGAGAGAGGGGCAGAGGTGGGGAAAGAGGGGAGGAAGAGGGGAAGGAGTGGGAAGGGAGTGGGAGAGAGGGGGGAAAAGGGGAGAACGGGGGGGAGAGGAGGGGCGGAAAGGAGTGGAAAGAGGAGGGGAGAGAAAGAGGGGGGGATGAAAGAGGGGGGTGTTATCTGAGTCTTTCCAAATCGACAGCGAATTTTTTTGAAAGCGGTCAAAAATCTGTCAAAATTCGCGGAGTAAATATTTTTTAAATTGTAAAGAAATTAGTGCTGGAAAAAAAACAGGAAGACACAAACGGGGAAAAGCAATGTTAGAAATATATTTTAAAATTTAAAACGCGCTGTCTTTGAAATTAAATGTCATCTTTAAGAATGAGTACATTTATGTGAGACACTGGAAAGACTTGAAAGAACAAAAAATGCAACGTTTTCGAAGTTAAACCAAAATGATGAAGTTCAATCGGACTCTTATCTTTAGAGATGTGGAAGTCAACATTAAGCCTCGTTCATCAAAGTGATATAAAGACCATTGAGAAAATTCTAGAGATGCGAGCCGGGAAGCTCGTGAGTGCTCTTGAGTGCTCATGAGCGCTCGTGACCTCGCAAACCCTCGGAAGCCCTCGGGATTCCTCGGGATACAGAGCCCACTTGCGCGTACTTTCTGCGTTTTTTGAAGAACCGGGGGGGGGGGGGGGGGGGGGGGGGGTGGGGGTGAGGGTGGGAGGGAAGGGGAGGGGGATGATGTCATTCGCTGCCCGTGGAACATACGGCAGCAGGCCGCGAGGAGCAGAGCCATTGTGACGTCATCAGCGAGACCATCTTGTTTATTTTCCAAGTTATTTGACGTTTTTGAACATTTTCATAAATAACTCGAGAGATAATGCCTGAAATTTTCAGATAAGGCAGTTTTTTGACATCACGGTGTAAATCTCTATCGGAATATGTAAAAATTTCACCGTTAACGCATCGTGTTTCCGAGAAGATGTGAAACGCACACGAACATCATACACACACACACACACACACACACAAATACATACACATCCAAGCTCAGAGTTTTATAAGTATAGAAGATTATAAAGGATGAGGTTGAGGAGTACTTAGAAGTTCACGATAAAATAGGCCGAAGTCAGCATGGCTTTGTGAAGGGGAGGTCTTGCTTGACATATTTGCTGGAATTCTTATAAATAGTAAAAATCGGGACACAGGAGAGTCAGTAGATGTTGTTTACTTAGATTTCCAGAAAGCCTTTGATAAGGTGAGGCTGCTGAGGAAGTTGAGAGCCCATGGTATCAAAGGGCAGATACTAGCATGGATAGCAGGTTGGCTGGATGGCAGTAGGCAAAGAGTGGCAATAAAGGGGGCTTTTTCTGGTTGGCTGCCAGTGACTGGCAGAGCTCCGCAGGGCTCGGTGCTGGGGCCGCTGCTCTTCACGTTGTATATTAATGATTTGGACGAGCGGATTGATGGCTTTGTGACCAGGTTTGCGGATGATACGAAAATAGGTGGAGGGGCAGGTAGTACAGAGACAGCAGGGACTCTGCAGAAGGACACGGACAGGTTGGGAGTGTGGGCAGAGAAGTGGCAGATGGAATATAGTGTAGCAAAGTGTGGAGTCATGCATTTTGGTAGTAGGGGATAAAGGTGTAGACTATTTTCTGAATGGGGAGAGAATCCAGAAATTGGAGGTGCAAAGTTACTTGGAAGTGCTGGCGCAGGATTTCCAAAAAGTTAATCTGCAAGTCGAATCGGTAGTAAAGAAAACAAACTCAATGCTAGCATTTATTTCAAGAGAGCTTGTGTACAAAAACAGGGATGTAATGCTGAGGCTCTATAAGACGCTGGTCAGGCCGCATTTGGAATATTGTGAGCAATTTTGAGCACCATATCTGTGGAAGGATGTGCTGACTGTGGAGAGGGTCCAGAAGAGGTTTACAAGAATGATCCCAGGAATGAGCAGGTTAATCTACGATGAGCGTCTGACGGCACTGGGCCTGCACTCGCTGGGGTTGAGAAGAATGAAGGGAGACATCATTGAAACAGGCAGAATAGTGAAAGGCTTGGATAGAGTGGATGTGGAGAGGATGTTTCCACTAGTGGGAGAGTCTAGGACCAGAGGTCACAGCCTCAGAATTAAAGGACGTTCCTTTAGGAAGATGAGAAGGCATTTCTTTAGTCAGAGGTTGGTGAATCTGTGGAATTCTTTGCCACGGAAGGCTGTGGAGGCCGTCGGTGGATATTTCTAAGGCAGAAATAGATAAATTCTTGATCAGTACGGGTGTCAGAGGTTACGTGGAGAAGGCAGGAGAATGGGGTTTGGAGGGAGAGATAGATTAGCCATGATTGAATGGTGGAGTAGACCTTATGACTTGCGTGGGTTTTCCCCGGGTGCTCCAGTTCCCTCCCACATTCCAAAGACGTGTGGGTTTGTAGGTTATTTGGCTTCTGTAAATTGTCACTAGTGTGTAGGATGGAACTGGTGCACGGGGTGATCCAGTCGGCGTGGACTGAAGCACCTGTTTCCGCGCTGTATCACTAAACTAGGCTAAACATCAGGCAGAGAAGGTACTTACACACAGGAAATGTAGATTTAGGTTTATTGTTAGCATGTGTACCAAGCTAGGCTGTAGCTCTACCAGCTACACGACTGTGCTGTGCATCACGCCTACTGACCTCTGTTGGCCATGTAGTTTGCTTCAATGAAGCTACACGTCTTTGGGATGTAGGAGGAAACCAGAGAACCCGAGGGGAACGTGCAAACTCCACACCGACAGCTGCCAAGGTCAGGATCGAACCTGGGCCCCTGGCACCATTAGGCAGCAGCTCTACCAGCTGCGCCACTGGGCCACCTGTTGTGAACTGGCATTAACAACAGGTGGCCCCGATGCAGGAACCGATCGCCCTGAAGCGGAGCGCCTAAACGCCGCCGGGCTACGGGAGTCAAGATCGTCTCGTCAACCGAGGGCTCGAGGCCCCCGACCGCGGGAGAGAAAAGAAGGGAAGAGATTGAACTTTATTTCACCTTCCATCACAGTGAGGAATGTGGAGGAGTCACTGTGGTGGATGTTTATGTGAAAATGTGATTCGTGTGTTCCGTTGATTTTTATTTGACTGACTTGGCAAATGAAATTCCTCGTATATTGCAAAACATACTTGGCTAATAAAGTATTATTGTATTGTATTATATTGTATGAGGACAAACAGCAATATATTTCCAAGTCAAGGTGATGTGTGACTTGGAGGGGAACTGAGAGGAGCCTTGGTCCGACGTTGATTTCAGACGTTGGAGGTAGGGCACAGAAACAGGCCCTTCTGCCCACCGACTCCGTGCCAACCAGCGATAACCCCGTACACGCACACTATCCCACTCACACTAGGGACAATTTACAATCTTATCAAAGCCAATTAACCTACAAACCTGCACCGCTTTGGAGAGTGGGAGGAAAACCGGAGCACCCGGAGAAAACCCGCGCAGGTCACAGGGAGAACGCGCAAATTCCGTACAGACAGCACCCGTGGTCAGGATCAAACCCGGGTCTCTGGAGCTGTGAGGCAGCAGCCTGAGAGGAATAGATCGGGTAGATGCACAGAGTCTTTCACCCAGAGTAGGGGAATCGAGGACAAGAGGACATAGGTTCAAGGTGAAGGGGAAAAGATTTATTAGGAATGCGAGGGGTAACGTTTTCACACAAGGGGTGGTGGGTGTATGGAACGAACTGCCAAAGGAGGTAGTTGAGGCTGAGACTATCACAACGTTTAAGAAACAGTTGTACAGGTTTGGAGGGATATGGACCAAAAGCAGGCAAGTAGGGTAGCTGGGACATTGTTGGCCGGTGTGGGCGAGATGGGCCGAAGGGCCTGTTTTCACAGTGTAATACTCTATGACTCTGCCGCTGTGCCACCATGCCACCCTAAAATCGTAGAGATCTTGATGGTAGACCTCCACGGTATGGAAGATCGTTTGGGGGTAGCTGAGGGACATAATTACAGTGCATTTAGTTAGCTGGTACACAATGCAGTAGTTACGAGTTGGTGATGGCGAGAATTAATGTTTAGGGTGGTGCCATTTCAGCGGTAGCTTCTTGCGAGTTGGAGATGCACTCATCTTAACAAGTGGAGAATACCCTCTCAGACTTTTTTTTTTGAGATACAGCACGGAAACAGGCTCTTCGGCCCACCGGGTCCGTGCCGACCAGCGCTCCCCGCACACTAACACCATCCTACACCCACTAGGGACAATTTTTACATTTGCCAAGCCAATTAACCGACAAACCTGTACGTCTTTGGAGGAGAGCCAACCGAAGAGCTAGAAGAAAAACCCACGCAGGTCACGGGGAGAACGCACCAACTCCGTTCAGACAGCACCTGTAGTCAGAATCGAACCCGGGTTTCTGGCGCTGTGTTCGCTGTAAGGCGGGAACTCTACCGCTGCGCCACCGTGACTGCCGACTTCTGACATTGCTTTGCAAACGGTAGGAAGTTGACAGTATGTGACTTTGCAAGGTAGACAAAAATGCTGGAGAAACTCAGCGGGTGTGTTTGCCATGCAGCAAAGGAAATAGGTGACGTTTCTGAAGGGTCTCGGCTCGAAACGTCACCTATTCCTTCGCACCATAGGCGGAGCAACCGTAACATTAATTGGCAACCGTAGCATTTTTGCCTACCTTCGATTTTTCCAGCATCTGCAGTTCCTTTCTTAAACACTACTCACTTCACAATGTCCGTTCTCTGGCCAGCACCCAACAACCACAGTATTTGCGTTGGCTTGTCCAGCTGGGTTTCTGTTCAATACTAACCCTCAGGATGTTGGAGGCTTGACAGCTGTAATTCCAATGAAATTCAAGGGTGAGTTGATAAGTCATAGGGGCCAGATTCGGCCATTCGGCCCATCATAGAAACATAGAAACTTAAAAATTAGGCGCAGGAGTAGGCCATTCGGCCCTTGGAGCCTGCACCCCCATTCAATATGATCATGGCTGATCATCCAACTCAGTATCCCGTACCTGCCTTCTCTCCATACCCCCTGATCCCTTTAGCCACAAGGGACACATCTAACTCCCTCTTAAATATAGCGAATGAACTGGCCTCAACTACCCTCTGTGGCAGAGAGTTCCAGAGACTCACAAGAAAAAAGTCTTTCTCATCTCGGTCTTAAAGGATTTCCCCCTTATCCTTAAGCTGTGACCCCTTGTCCTGGACTTCCCCAACATCGGGAACAATCTTCCTGCATCTAGCCTGTCCAACCTCTTAAGAATTTTGTACGTTTCTATAAGATCCCCTCTCAATCTCCTATATTCTAGAGAGTATAAACCGAGTCTATCCAGTCTTTCTTCATAAGACAGTCCTGACATCCCAGGAATCAGTCTGGTGAACCTTCTCTGCACTCCCTCTATGGCAATAATGTCCTTCCTCAGATTTGGTCTACTCGCGTCAACTCCGCCATTCAATCATGGTACAGAGAAGGTTCACCAGACTGATTCCTGGGATGGCAGGACTTTCATATGAAGAAAGACTGGATAGACTCGGCTTTAGAAGATTGAGGGGGGATCTTATAGAAACTTACAAAATTCTTAAGGGGTTGGACAGGCTAGATGCAGGAAGATTTTTCCCGATGTTGGGGAGGTCCAGAACACGGGGTCACAGTTTAAGGATAAGGGGGAAGTCTTTTAGGACTGAGATGAGAAAAACATTTTTCACACAGAGAGTGGTGAATCTGTGGAATTATCTACCACAGAGGTAGTTGAGGCCAGTTCATTGGCTATATTTAAGAGGGAGTTAGATGTGTTCCTTGCGGCTAAAGGGATCAGGGGGTATGGAGAGAAGGCAGGTACAGGATACTGAGTTGGATGATCAGCCAGGATCATATTGAATGGCGGTGCAGGCTCGAAGGGCCGAATGGCCTACTCCTGCATTTTCTATGTTTCTATGTTTTTATGTTTTTATCAATCTCTCCCTCACAACCTCATTCTCCTGCCTTCTCCCCATAACCTTTAAGACCTGGACTAATCGAGAACCTGCTAAATCACCGGTTGAAAAACACCCACTGATTTGCCCCCCACAGCCTTCTGCGGCAATGAATGCCACAGGTTCACTACCCACTGCCCAGAGAAATTCGTCATCATCTTCTGGGCTTTCTTGGGCCACAAGGTGGCGCAGCGGTAGAGTTGTTGCCTTTAAAGCCCTGTCTCACTGTACGAGTTCATTCCAAGAGCTCTCCCGAGTTTAAAAAAAAAATCAAACTCGGGGTAAGCACGGAGTGCGAACGTAGCGGGTACGTCGGAGCTCGGGGACGTCTCTTAGCGGCTCGTAACGCTAACAGCAGGTCCTCGAGAAGACTCGCTAACGGCAGGCAAGCGCTCGAAGACTCGTGAAGATTTTTCAGCATGTTGAAAAATGTCCACGAGAGCCCCGAGTACCGACGAGTGGCCATTGCCGTAAATCTCCGAGTTCGAATCAGGGCAAACTCGGGAGAACTCTTGGAATGAACTCGTACGGTGGGCCAGGGCTTTTACAGCGCCAGCGACCCAGGTTCGATCCTGACTACAGGTGCTGTCTGTACGGAGTTTGCACGTTCTCCCTATGACTCTGTGGGTTTTCCCCGGGTGCTCCGGTTTCCTCCCACACTCCAAATATGCACGTTTGAAGGCTAATTGGCTTCGGTAAAAAGATTGTAAATTGTCCCACGTGTGGTAGGATAGTGCAAGTGTACAGGGGTGATCATTGGCCAGCACAGACTCGGTGGGCCGAAAGGTCTGTTTCCGCGCTGTATCTCTGAACTAAATGAAACTGATTCAAATTCTGCCATGGTGACAAGGCACTCACTTTCACCTCATCACTGGACTTCAGGAACGCTGGTGGAGTACATGTCCCAAACACCATCTAAGATGCTGAAGTGGAAATGGTAGACAATAGACAACAGGTGCAGGAGGAGGCCCTTCTAGCCAGCACCGCCATTCACTGTGATCATGGCTGACCATCCACATTCAGTACCCCGTTCCTGCCTTCTCCCCATATCCCCTGACTCCGCTATCTTTAAGAGCCCTATCTAGCTCTCTCTTAAAAGCATCCAGAGAATTGGCCTCCACTGCCTACTGAGGCAGCAAAATCAACAGAGTCGCAACTCTCTGGGTGAAAAAGTTTTTCCTCATCTCAGTTCTAAATGGCCGCCCCTTTATTCTTAAACTGTGGACTCCCCCAACATCGGGAACGTGTTTCCTGCCTCTAGTGTTAGATACAGTTAGATAGAGCTCTAGAGTTAGATAGAGCTCTAGGGGCTGGTGGAGTCAAGGGATATGGGGAGAAGGCAGGCACGGGTTATTGATTGGGGACGATCAGCCAGGATCCTAATGAATGGCGGTGCTGGCTCAAAGGGCTGAATGGCCTCCGCCGGCACCAATTTTCTATGTTTATATGTTTCTATGTAGTGTGTCCAATCCCTTAATAATCTTATATGTTTCAAGTTCCTAGGAGAAAATATCACTAACATTCTTTCCTGGTCTACCCACATTGAAGTTATGCCCAGAAAAAGCACACCAATGCCTCTATTGCCCCAGGAGACGAAGGAAATTCAACAAGTCTCCAACATCTCTGGCCAACCACCACACTCGGTGGGCCGCAGGACCTGTTTCCGCGCTGTGTCACCAAAAACTAAAACTAAGATACGTGGTAGAAAGCATACTGTTGGGTCGCATGGCAGCTTGTGTTGGGAACAGCTCTGCCCAAGACCGCAAGAAATTGCAGTGAGTTGCGGATGTAGCCCAGTCCATTGCATGGACCAGAGTTGGATAGGGCTCTTAAAGATAGTGGAGTCAGGGAATATGGGGAGAAGGCAGGAACGGGGTACTGATTGGGGATGATCAGCCATGATCACATTGAACGACGATGCTGGCTCGAAGGGCTGAATGGCCTCCTCCTGCATCTATTGTGTATGGTAAACCACACAGCCTTGGAAAAGCAGCCAACATCATCCAAGTCTTGTCCCACCCCAGCGATTCCTTCTTCTCTCTGGTCTTGTTGGGCAAAAGCTACAGAAGCTTGAAAGCACCTACCATGAAATTCAGGATTAACGTCTTCCCCTTTGTTGTCAGAAATCTGAACGGTTCTCCCACAAGTTGGAATGTATTCCCGATTTTCCACCCAACCTCTTTGCGGGCATTGGACTTTTTCCTGGAGCTATGATGTTACGATGCTGAAAGCTATATTCTGCTCTCTGGTATTTTTCACTTCTCTCTCTACCGCTGTACTTGTGTGCAACTCGATTGTGTTTATGTATAGTCTTATCTGATTTCATTGGATAGCATGCCAGCAAGAGCTTTTCACTGAATCTCAGTACACGTGATAATAATAAACCAAACCAAGCCAAAACGGGCCGCACGGTGGTGTAGCGGTAGAGTTGCAGCTTTACAGTACTTGCAGCTCCAGTGGTCCTGGTTCGATCCCAACTACGGGTGCTGTCTGTACGGAGTTTGTTCGTTCTCCCCGTGACCGTGTGGGTTTTTCTCCCACATTCCAATGCCTCTACTACCTCTAAGACTTCTTAGTCTCAGGTTAATTGCTAAAAATGTAAATTATCTGTAGGGTTGGATGCTAGTGTGCAGGGATTGTTGGTCGGTGCAGACTCGGTGGGCCAAGGGCCTGTTTCCGCGTGGTATCAGGCCCTTATACCAGAAGTCTTAAGAAGTCTAAGACTTCTTAGTCTCAGGTTAATTGGCTTGGTATAAATATAAATTGTCAGTAGGGTTGGACTCTAGTAGGATAGTGTTAGTGTGTGGGAATCGCTGGTCGGCGCGGTCTCAGTAGGCTGAAGAGCCTGTTTCCACATGGTATCTCAAAACTAAACTCAATTCAGCTCTTTGGTATCTCTCTCTCTCTCTCTCTCTCTCTCTCTCTCTCTCTCTCTCTCTCTCTCTCTCTCTCTCTCTCTCTCTCTCTCTCTCTCTCTCTCTCAATCTCTGATCTGGTGCTCTTTTGGTTTGGGCGGTCTTTCTAATAGCGCAGAAACGGTACGAGACAGTGCTAAGATTTTTTGCCAGCTCACTCACCTTTCCCCTGTGCTGCGAGTGCACCAAGTTTTGTTCCGATCAGTGGTCTATTGTAAAAGTTAGCGAGGTTTATAAATCTTAAAACCTGCGTGTGCGCAGATTGATCTCTCCTGCCAGTCAGCGCCCCGTGGATTGGTACTTTCTCCTGTCACTCCCCGGGACGGTCCGCCCCTTCCTGCGCCATTGCATCTTTACTGGAGCTGAGGGTGGCCGGCGGAGGTTTCCAACCGGACACAATTTTCGGAGGGAATGGAAGCGGCCTGGTGGGGGAGATGTTGCCAATCGGAAAGCGGAGAATCTGATCCTGGCGGAGGAGAGCTCCCGTCTGATCCCCCTCGATGACTCCTGGCCCCCTCCCCCTTGATACCCCCCTCTCCCCCACAACCACCGTCTTTTCTCCGAGTTCTCTCCCCTGCCCCCACATCCCCCCTCCCCCCCGCCACCACCCCCCCTACAAATCCACCTGCCCACACCCCCCCCACCCCACCCACATCCCCCCCCCTCCCGCCCACCACCACACCCCTCCCCCCCACACGCCTCCCCTCCCCACCCCCGCCCACACACCCCCACTCTGCTACAAACCCCCCTGCCCCCACACCCCTCCCCCCCCACAACCCGCCCACAACTCCCCCCCCACACACACAACCCCAGCCCACCCCCCCTCCCCCCACAACACCCCCCCACACACCCCTCCCACACCACTCCCCCCCCACCCCTCCCACACCCCCCCTTCTTCTTGGAGGGATCTCCTTCATCTCCCAGCCAAGGCTTTAGATGAGGATTATTGGAGTGGTCACAAAGTCCTGAGAAACAATGTAGCCATGTCCATGCAGTTGCTCCAAAGTTTCTGCCAACCCGACTTTGAAGCTTATGTGGAATACCCACCAAAGAACTGAATCTAGTTTAATTATATATATACATTCACTGACCAACAGCGCATTTGTGAGTTCAAGCCCTCTGCACTTCAAGGGCAGTCACGGCGGCACAGCGGTAGAGTTGCTGCCTTACAGCGAATGCAGCGCCAGAGACCCGGGTTCCATCCCGACTACGGGTGCCGTCTGTACGGAGTTTGTACGTTCTCCCCGTGACCTGCGTGGGTTTTCTCCGAGAACTTCGGTTTCCTCCCGCACTCCAAAGAAATTACAGGTTTGTAGGTTAATTGGCTTCTTCAATTGGCAGGGGCTTGATAAAAATGCTAAATTGTCCAAGTTGGCGATATGCAGAGTTCTGCCCTGGCGATTACAACATTCAGAAAGTTCAGAAGATTCAAGAGTCAAGAGTGTTTTATTGTCCCGTGTCCCAGATAGAACAATGACATTCTTGGAGAAAGTCAGCGGGTGGGGCAGCATCAGCTCAGCGGGTGAGCCAGAATGTGATGCTGCCTCACCCGCTGAGTTTCTCCAGCATTTTTGTCTACCTACGATTTTGGTTTGGCTCAGCCACCAAGCACGACACCTGGAGGCTGCAGCGAATCGTCCGATCAGCAGAGAAGGTTATTGGCTGCAACCTTCCCCTCCATTGACGAACTGTACACTGCAAGGGCCAGGAAGCGAGCGGGCAAGATCATCTCTGACCCCTCTCACCCTGGCCACAAACTTTGAATCACTTCCCTCTGGAAGGCGACTCCGGACTGTCAAAGCTGCCACAGCCAGACATAAAAACAGTTTTTATCCACGAGTAGTTGCTCTACTCAACAGCCAAAAATCTGTAGCCTCCCTTTGATCTGGTATTTTGTTGGTTCTCATGCTTGATCAATGGTGTTTTATCATTAATGTCTTATTATTAATGTTTAGTGTTTCCTGAGTCATTTGTAACTGTCACTGTATGTCATGTTGTTACTTGTGGGCGGAGCACCAAGGCAAATTCCTTGTATGTGAATACTTGGCCAATAAACTTAACTTACTTACTTACTTAGATAGAAATTAACATGCAGAAAATCTGTCTTCTGCAATTTGGACCTTGTCCGGAAAGTCTGGAAATTCACAGCAAAGTAAGCTGGAAGAAGGGTCCCGACCCGAAACGTCGCCTATCTCCTTCGCTCCTTAGATGCTGCTGCACCCGCTGAGTTTCTCCAGCTTTTTGTGTAAAGCTGGATCCATACGCTGCCATAGAACTTTGTTTATCCCAGGATTGGAATTGATCTGCCAGCAGTCATAACACACAAGATACACGAAGAAACTGAAATTAAAGTGACGAGTGGAAAGGTTTGAAGGTAGACAAAAATGTTGGAGAAGCTCAGCGGGTGAGGCAGCACCTTACTAACACGTACTTACTTATTTTCCAGCATCTGCAGCTCCTTCTTGAACGCAATGGCATTCTTACTCGCTGCAGCACAACAGAACGTGTAAAAACTGTACACTGTGAACAATATGATAAACGAGACGAACAGTGGGTTTTTTTTTTGGGGTGGGGGGTGTACAGGCAGACCCCGCCTCTCTGGCCCCCACGCAAACCAACACTCCTCTCACCCACACACGCGTGTAAAACGGCATCTCCTGTACCGGCGCCGCTCGCCCGCTCCCTGCTTGGTCTCTGCTGCCGGCCGGTGCTGCCTTCAGGGCGGCGGAGTGATGTGGCTGCGGTCGCTGGCGGCTGAAGACGACGACTTGACCAGCAGCAGCGATCCCCGTTGGAGGAGGAGGAGGAGGAGCTGAAGGATTAAAGGACTGGCCACTCACTACTTGACCCCACAGAATGGCCCGCGTTGTCCTGCAACTTCTCCTCGCCCCTCCCGGCGCACTCTCCCTCGCTCTCTGTGTCCTTGTGGGATTTACCCAAAGCAGCAGAAACTGCCAACATGCGCCGCTGCCCGGATCTCAGGGTAAGTCGAGTTTTTTTAAACGTTAAAAGGCAGCGGCCCCCGTCTGTAACTTGATCGTAAGCAATGTCTAAATCACTCAAGGTTCTAAGATGTCTAAATCAAAGTGCTGGAGTAACTCAGTGGGTCAGGCAGCATCTCTGGCAGATTACACACACAAGGTGTTGGAGTAACTCAGTGGGTCAGGCACCATCTCTGGCAGATTAGATTAGACACACAACAATGTTGGAGTAACTCAGTGGGTCCGGCAGCATCTCTGGCGATTAGGCACAAAGTGTTGGAGTAACTCAGTGGGTCAGGCAGCATCTCTTGCGATTAGACACACAAAAATGTTGGAGTAACTCAGTGGGTCAGGCAGCATCTCTGGCAGATCACACACACAAGATGATGGAGTAACTCAGTGGGTCAGGCAGCATCTCTGTAGAACAGGGACAGAGGCAACGTTTCTGGGCGAGACCCTTCTTCAGACTGCTGGGACTAGTTTAGAAACTGTAACAACTGACAACAAAAGTCAGGCTGGGAAAGAAGACCCGGGTATTGAATAACGTTACAGGAACCACCACCCGACCAAACATTGAACTTGACTCCCCACAGTGAAGATGTGGATTACGTATATATGTCCGAGACACTACATTTAGAAAACATCAGGCTTGTCTTGGGGGAAAAAGCAGATCAATTTCTCAAGACATGGTCGCCTTTTACTGAATTTCTGCAACAACAGAATGGTTAAACACAAATTTAAACCCGATGCTTTTTTAAAAATTTAGGTTACAGTGTTAAAAATGAAGCTGTACAATAATTGTATAAGTGTCATGTTGATCGTCTTATCCCTGTACACTCGCTTCCAATAAAATTGATTCCAACCCCCACCCCCCCAAAAACAACAACATTGAATTTGGATGTGTAGGAAGGAACTGTGGATGCTGTTTTATACAGAAGGTGGACACAAAATGCTGGAGTAACTCAGCGGGACAGACAGCATCTCTGGAGGGAAGGGATGGGTGACGTTTCGTGTTGAGACCCTTCTTCAAATCTGGTCTGGCTTGGATTTAGATAGACTACAGGCTTGGTGGTGGTTTGTGACATTACTCCAGAAAGCAGCGTGGAACACGCCACCTTCTCTCCTTTCCTCCCCCCCCCTCTCTCTCTCTCTCTCTCTCTCTCTCTTTCACTCTCAGTCTCATTCTTTCTCACACACTCGTTTTTGCTCTCACTCTCACACACAAAACACACACACACTCACACAGACACACACTCACACAGACACACTCACACAAACACACACTCACACAAACACACACTCACACAGATACCACTCACACAGACACACTCACACTCACACAGACACACACTCACACAGACACACACTCACACCACACACTCACACAGACACACACCTCACACAAACAACACTCACACAGACACACTCACCACAGACACACACTCACACAGACACACACTCACACAGTCACACAGACACACACTCACCACACTCACACAGACACACACTCACACAGACACACTCACACAGACACACACTCACACAGACACACACTCACACAGACACACACTCACACAGACACACTCACACAGATACACACTCACACAGACACACTCACACAGACACACTCACACAGACACACACTCACACAGACACACTCACACAGACACACACTCACACAGACCACTCACACACACACTCACACAGACACACTCACACAGATACACACTCACACAGACACACACTCACACAGACACACTCACACAGACACACTCACACAGACACACACTCACACAAACACACACTCACACACACACTCACACAGATACACACTCACACAGACACAACACACACATCACACAGATACACACTCACACAGACACACTCACACATACACACACTCACACAGACACACACACACAAACACACACTCACACAGACACACACTCACATTCAAATACAAAACTTACACTACCACACACCTATCCGCACCGTCTCACACTCACACACACTCACATACAGCACCGGGCGTCTGTCCGCGAACCTCAGGGAGCTTCTTGTGATGTCTCCACGCAGTTCCCATTGCGAAGATAAACTCGGGATTCCTGATCCATCCGGGAAGACGCGGGTTAGGTGGATGAGGGGAGAGCGTGTAGAGACCAGCAACTGCACACGCTGAAGATGCTTCAAACGACTGTCTGAAGAAGGGTCTCCACCCGAAACGTCGCCTATCCATGTTCTCCAGAGATGCTACCTGACCCACTGAGTTACTCCAGCACTCTGTGTCTTTCCGAGGGAAAGTCTTTGGCAGGCGGGCGCCAACCCCGGGAGTCGATTGATCCACGAGTTCAGAAGTGATAGAAGCAGAGTTAGGCCATTCGACCCATTAAGATTGTTAAGGGCTTGGACACACTAGAGGCAGGAAACATGTTCCCGATGTTGGGGGAATCCAGAACCAGGGGCCACAGTTTAAGAATAAGGAGTAAGCCATTTAGAACGGAGACGAGGAAACACTTTTTCACACAGAGAGTGTTGAGTCTGTGGAATTCTCTGCCTCAGAGGGCGGTGGAGGCAGGTTCTCTGGATGCTTTCAAGAGAGAGCTAGATAGGGCTCTTAAAGATAACGGAATCGGGAGATATGGGGAGAAGGCAGGAACGGGGTACTGGCTGTGGATGATCAGCCATGATCACAGTGAATGGCGGTGCTGGCTCGAAGGGCCAAATGGCCTACTCCTGCACCTATTGTCTATTGCCTATTGTCTATTGTCTATAAGTCTACTCCGCCATTCAATCATGGCCGATCTATCTCTCCCTCTCAACCCCACTCTCCTGCCTTCTCCCCACAACCTCCCAACCGCCCCTTGCCCTGCCACGTAAAATTAATTGCAGACACGAGAAACTGCAGGTGTTGGATTACGAAACAAAAAGACACAACGTGCTGGAGTAAAAACATGACAGACAATGCGAGAAATGGGTGTGGGATCAAAGAAAACTCATCTTATCCGTGTTGACCTGTCCCGTGCTGGGATTCAACTGCAACATCAAACGGCTGCAAGCAACGCCTACAAAAAAAGACCCTATGTGCTGCAGTGACCAGTGGGTCAGGCAGCATCTATGGAGGGAATTAACAGATTCAAAGCAAGGGGCGACAGAGGAATGGTGACGAATACTGAGAGGCTTGGATAGAGTGGATGTGGGGAGGATGTTTCCACTAGTGGGAGAGTCTAGGACCAGAGGTGACAGCCTCAGAATTAAAGGACGCTCCTTTGGAATGGAGATGAGGAGAAATTTATTTCGTCAGAGGGTGGTGAATCTGTGGAATTCGTCGCCACAGAAGGCTGTGGAGGCCAAGTCAATGAATACTTTTAAGGCAGAGAGACAGATTCATGATCAGTACAGGTGTCGGGGGTTTTGAGGAGAAGGCAGGAGAAAGGAGTTGAAAGGGAGAGGTGGATCAGCCATGATTCAATGGTGGAGTAGACTTAAGGTCATAAGGAATAGGAGTAGAATTAGGCCATTCGGCCCATCAAGTCTACTCCGCCATTCATTCATGGCTGATCTATCTCTCCCTCCTAACCTCATTCTCCTGCCTTCTCCCCATAACCCCTGATACCCGTACTAATCAAAAATCTATCTCTGCCTTAAAAATATCCATGGACTTGGTCTCCGCAGCCTTCTGTGGCAAATAATTCCGCAGATTCACCGCCCTGTGACCTCCAGTCCTAGACTCTCTCACTGGTGGAAACATCCTCTCCACATCCACACTATCCACGCCTTTCACTATCCTGCAGGTTTCAATGAGGTCCCCCCAATTCTTCAAAACTCCAGCGAGTGCAGGCCCAGTGCCGACAAACGCTCATCATAGGTTAACCCGCTCATTCCTGGGATCATTCCTGCAAACCTCCTCTGGACCCTCTCCAGAGCCAGCACATCCTTCCTCAGATATGCTGCCCAAAATTGCTCACAATACGCCAAATGCGGCCTTACCAGCGCCTTATAGAGCCTCAGCATCGCATCCCTGTTTTTGTACACAAGCCCTCTTGAAATAAATGCTAGCATTGAGTTTGCTTTCTTTACTAGCGATTCGACTTGCAAATTAACTTTTTGGGAATCCTGCGACAGCACTCCCAAGTCCCTTTGCACCTCCGATTTCTGGATTCTCACCCCATTTAGAAATAGTCTACACCTTTATCCCTGCTACCAAAATGCATGACTCCACACTTTCCTACACTATATTCCACCTGCCACTTCTCTGCCCACTCTTCCAATGTGTCCGAGTCCTTCTGCAGTGTCCCTGCTTTCTCTACACTATCTGCCCCTCCACCTATTTTCGTATCACCCACAAACTTTGCCACAAAGCCGCCAATCCCCTCGTCCAAATCATTAATATACAACGTGAAGAGCAGCGGCCCCAGCAGCGAGCCCTGCGGAACTCCGCTAGTCACTGGCAGCCGACCAGAAAAAGCCCCCTTTGTTGCCAACCTGCTGTCCATGCTAGTATCTGCCCTTTGAAACCGTGGGCTCTCATCTCCTGAGCTGCCTCACGTGTGGCATCTTATCAAAGGCTTTCTGAAAATCTAAGTAAACAACATCTACTGACTCTCCTTTGTCTGTCCTGCAATTTACTTCTTCAAATAATTCCAGCAGATTTGTCAAGCAAGACCTCCCCTTCATAAAGCGATTGTATCGTGAACTTCTAAGTACTCCATAACCTCCTCCTGTATAATGGACTCTAAAATCGTACCATGCCCAATGGGCTGAATGGCCCAATTCTGCTCCTAGAACGTATGAATACCTTACTGGAGCTACAAGAGATTGCAGGTGGTGGAATACTGAGCAAATGTTGAGAGTTGGAGTAACTCAGAGGGTACATGGTTAGGGCCGGTTTAGAGGGATATGGGCTAAACGCAGGCAGTTAGGGGTACACAAAATGCTGGAGAAACTCAGCGGGTGCAGCAGCATCTATGGAGCGAAGGTGATAGGCGACGTTTCGGGCTGAAACCCTTCTTCAGACTGATGGGCGGTGGGGGGAGGCGGGGGGAAGAAAGGAAAAAGGAGGAGGAGGAGCCCGAGGGCTGAGGGAGAGGTAGAAAGGGGAGGAGACAGCAAGGGTTGGGCAGTTAGAGAGGAGGTTGTGAAACTATCTCCGGAGGGAGGAGGAGAACTTCTTCAAAGTAGGCATACCTTGAGGAGATTTTGCAGTGGAGTAGACAAAGTGTTAAAGAAGGAACTGCAGATGCTGGAAAATCGAGGGTACACAAAATGCTGGAGAAACTCAGCGGGTGCAGCAGCATCTATGGAGCGAAGGGAGCAGGCAGTTGGGACTAGTGTGGGCGAAAGGAGAACCAGGGCAAAAAGGTTCAAGGTGAGAGGGTGGAAAGGTTTAATCGGAACCTGAGGGGTAACACGCAAAGGGTGGTGGGTGCTCGGCACGGGCTGCCAGTGGAGGCAGTTTGCATCACAACCTTTAAGAAACCTTTAGACAGGTACATGGATAGGACAGGTTTTCAGGGATATGGGCCAAACACAGGCAGGCGGGACTAGTGTAGGTGGGACATGTTGGTCAGTGTGGGCGCGTTTCCGCACTGTATGACAGACTCTACGACTAAGTGGTTGAAAGCAAGGGGGTGGTACGGGAATGCTTTTAAGTTCGGCTTGTCTGACCCCTGTGTGGGCATTTGAGGAGATTGGTTTGGCTGCGTTCTAAGACGCTGCAGATGCCGGAATCCTGAGCTAAACACAAAGTGCTGGAGGAACTCAGCGGGCCAGGCAGCATCTGTGGCGACAATGGACCGGCTATGTTTCTGCTCGGCACTCTTCTTCAGTCTGAGCCAATAATACGGGTCCCAACCCGAAATGTCGCCTGTCCATTCCCTCCACAGATGCCGCCTGACTCGTTCCAACGCTTTTTTTCTTTGCTTGATTTGAGAAGGTGCTAAAATTCCTGAGCTTACCTCTTGTACCCCCCACCCCCCCTCCCTAACTCTCAGTCTGAAGAAGGGTCTCGGCCAGAAACGTCACCCATTCATTCTCACCAGAGATGCTGCCGGGGTCAGGGAAAGAGCGTTTACGCCGCAGCCCTGTTTCCACCAGTCTTTGCACACCGCGAACAAGGAGCACAAAAACACAAGACAGACACCGTTGTACGCAGATGCCGAGAAGTGTGCTCAGCTCTGGCTGAACAACGTCTAATCTTGTGTGTGGACTCGATAAGAAGAAGAGATGCTGCCTGTCCCGCTGAGTTTGTGTGTTTCCAGCATTGTGTGTCTATCTTCGGTATAAACCAGCATCTGCAATTCCTTCCGACGCAGTAAAAACAGATGCATGTTTACTTTCTCATTCAATACCCATTTTTCACCCTCTGTCATGTTTCTCGGTCGAGCCTGTGGTGAAGGCAATTCATCTCACTCTCTCCTTGTTGCCAGAGCAATGCACATTTCCCCTTTTGAGTACACCTACTTTCAAAAAGTTAGTCATCAATCTGCTCTCACAAACAGACACACACACAGACGCACAGACACAGACTGATGTACAGACACACACACACACAGATCACAGGCACACACACACACACAGATCACAGACACACACACACATGCACACACGCACAGATACACACACACACTAATGCACAGACACAGATATACACACACAGATGCACACACACAGACTGATGTACAGACAGACACACACAGATGCACAGACACACACACACACACAGATGCTCAGACACAAACACACACACACACACAAACACACACACAAACACATACACACACACACAAACAGACACACACACACACACAAACAAACACAAACAAACACACACACACACACAAACACACACACACACACACACACACAAACACACACACAAACACACAAACGCACACAAACAGACACATACACACACAAACAAACACAAACAAACACACGCACACACGGACACGGACACGCACACACAGACACACACACACACACACACATGGACATGCACACACAGACACACACACACAGAGCTGCTTTAAGATGTTACAGTGAGACCACCACAAATTTTAGCCCACTAAAAAAACTCCGCCCTCTGTTCTTTCGCCTGCTGGTTAATGAGTCTCCTATCAATGGAAGAAGTTCAGCCTTCACAATGTACCTATCCTTCGTGATTCTGAACACCTCTCCTCTTGAGGCACAAGGAACCGCAGTTGCTGGAATGTGGAGCAAATCACAAAGTGCTGGAGTAGCTCATTGGGTCAACAAGCATGAATGGCGGGAATGGACAGCTAATGTTTAAAGTGGGGGACTTTCAGACCTGTGGTCACTCACCTCGGAAAATTTTAAGGCAGAGATTGACAGATTCTTGATTAGTACAGGTGTCAGGGGTTATGGGGAGATGGCAGGAGAATGGGGTTGAGAGGGAGTAGACTTGATGGGCCGAATGGCTCCCATTCTGCTCCTATCACTGATGAATTTAGGAGTGGATCGCAGAAGCTGGAATCTTGAGCACATAACAGCGTGAGGGGGGGGGGGGGGTTGATCGACAGTTGGGTGGAGTAAGTGACAAAGATGAGGGGTGAAGATTCAAAAGAGTGTTAGATAAATAAAGAAGAAAAGGTGCAAAATACTAGTCGTACCACCCCCCCCCCCCCCACCCACCCCCCCGCCTCCGAGTAAAAAAGTTGGCCCGCAGGTTCCTATTAAAATTTTCCCCTCTAAGCTTAGACCAATGTCCTCTGGTTCTTAACTCCTTCAAGCTTAAAAAACTGAGCATTCATAGACTCATAAAGTGTGGCAACAGGCCCTTCGGCCCAACTTGACCACAGCGACCAAGATGCCCATCTGCATTAGTCCCACCTACCATATCCCTCCAAATCTTTCTGACTTACGTGGTTGTACAAATGTCTTTTAAGACAATAGACAATAAACAATAGGCAATAGACAATAGACAATAGGTGCAGGAGGAGGCCATTCGGCCCTTCAAGCCAGCACCACCATTCAATGTGATCATGGCTGATCATCCCCAATCAGTACCCCGTTCCTGCTTTCTCCCCATATCCCCTGACTCCGCTATCTTTAAGAGCCCTATCTAGTTCTCTCTTGAAAGCATCCAGAGAACCCGCCTCCACCGCCCTCTGAGGCAGAGAATTCCACAGACTCACCAATCTCTGTGAGAAAAAGTGTTTCCTCGTCTCCGTTCTAAATGGCTTGCCCCTTATTCTTAAACTGTGGCCCCTATACTACATTTTAAATGTTGTCATAGTATCGCTCTCAACTATCTCCTCTGGCAGCTCATTCCATTATCCCACCAACCTTTGTGTGAAAAAAGTTTTAGATTTAGTTTTTAGAAATATAGCGTGGAAACGGGACCTTCGGCCAAACCGAGTCCTTGAACATAAGGACCTGTCCCACTTGGCCGTCATTCACGCGTCATTTACGCGACCTGCTAGCGTGTGGGTAGCGTGGGACGGGCGCATGGAGTGGTGTGGAGGAGTGTGGAGTGGCATGCAGGAGTGTGGACGGCCAAAGTGGGACAGGCCCAAGACCCTGGCACGGCGCAACGTCTCACCTCCAACAGCAGCAGAAGCAGGCAAATGATCGCCAAACTCAGCCTGGGGCTCACGGCCGTTGCGGATCCGGATCCGCACCCACTCCTACTCCCAGAGCGGGGCCTAGAGAGGGAACACGCGGTGTCCACGGGGACTGTGGAGGTTTTCCGTGAACGCTGGTCGCCGCTGGAGGTCGAATGTATTATAGATAAAAATGATAATATTTTAATTTGAGAACTTTCTTTGTAAAATGCCAATATAGGCATTCTCTGATCGTGTTACTGTTTTGTATTTGTTGGTTTGAATAAAAGCATTTATAAAAAATAAAAAAAAAAAAGAGCGGGGCCAAGACGATTGGCGATAGACACAAAATGCTGGAGTAACTCAGCGGGACCGGCAGCATCTCTGGAGAGAAGCAATGGGTGACGTTTCGGGTCGAGACCCTTCTTTCAGACTGAAGAAGAGTCTTGACCCGAAACATCATCCATTCCTTCTCTCCAGAGATGCTGCCGGTCCCGCTGAGTTACTCCAGCTTTTGACGTCACACGCTCCAGACGGCTGTGCAGACGCATGATGACGCCCGCAGCCGTCGCGCGTCAGTCACTACCGGCCTGCTGCGTAAATGACGGCCAAGTGGGACAGGCCTTTATCACTATCACACACACACACACACACACACACACACACACACACACACACACACACACACACACACACACACACACACACACACACACACACACACACAAGGGATGATTTACAATTACTCCAAGCCAATGACCCTACACATCTGTACTTCTTCCAAGTGTGGGAGGAAACCGGAGACCCTGGAGAAAACCCACGCAGGTCACAGGGGGAAAGGTTAAAGTCCGTACAGACATCTACTCTACCGCTGTGCCAGTGACTGCCCTCTAATGTGCCCCTCTGGTTCCTATTAAATCTTTTCCCCTTCACCTTAAAAGCAAAATGCAGCGTTCGATCCCGACTACGGGCGCTGTCTGTACGGAGTTTGCATGTTCTCCCCGTGACCTGCGTGGGTTTCCTCCCATATTCCAAAGATGTACAGGTTTGTAGGGTGATTAGCTTGATTAATTGGCTTGATAAAAAGAATGTAAAACTGTCCAAGTTGGCGATATGCAAAGTGCCGCCCTGCCGACTACAAACTTCAGAAAGTTCAGAAAGTAAACCTATGTCCTCTGGATCTCCATTCCCCTCATGATGATACATGCCCCTACTAAATCACCACTTAATCTCCTGCGCTCCAAAGAATAAAGTTCCAGCTCGCCCAAACTTGCCCCATAGGTCAGGCCCTCAGGTTCTAGCCACTTTTTAAAAATGGATTTGGATTCACCAATATTCAGCATGGACTGTGGGCTGAATGGCTTTCTTCTGAAGATAAACACTAAATACTGGAGTAACTCAGCGGGTCAGGCAGCAACTGTGGATAAAAAGGATTGGCAAGGTTTCAGATCGAGCCTATGCCTATACTGTTCAATGTTGAGATACTGGGTTTTCTAAGGTTTAGATGGCCACTGATAGCAAGCTGTTTCATAGAAAAGAGGTGCTGGTAAACTAAGTCCTTAACAGTACAATCATTTGCCCACAAGTCCTTAACAGTACAATCATTTGCCCACATCCGGTCCACACTGACAGTGGCCGTTCCAGTTGCCAGTTTTTCAGTCGCCTGAAAAATCATCTAAGTGGGACAGGCCCATTGGGCCCCCCCTCGGTCATGGCTGACCACACATGCTGGCACATAGGTGACATTTCACAGAGTGCTGGAGTAACTCAGTGGGTCAGGCAGCATCTCTGGAGAACATGGACAGGTGACGTTTCAGGTCGGGACCCTTCTTCAGAATGAAGAAGGGTCACGACGCAAGAACGTAACCTAACCACATTCTCCAGAGATGCTGCCTTACCTGCTAAGTTATTCCAGCACTCTGTGCAACGTCACCTAACCACATTCTCCAGAGATGCTGCCTGACCCGATGAGTTACTCCAGCACTCTGTGAAACGTCACCTATCCATGTTCTCCTGAGATGCTGCCTGACCCGCTGAGTTACTCCAGCAACTTGTGTCTTTTCCGAACCTATTCTGCCATTGTATTGAGTTTTTGCTTTAACAAATGCAAGTTTAATTTTTAACAGCTTAAACTCATGAAGGATACTGCTCCTTCTTTAAATAGATGTTGGAAAAAGAGTTCACTGTTCTTTTGTACCTTACTTGCAGTTAGACTTCCCATCAAAGATCTTTGGTGCAACAGATGCACAGATCTGCATTTGTTAGACTTTAGAGATACTGCGCGGAAACACACCGTTCAGCCCACCGAGTCCACACCGACCAGTGATCTCTGTACACTAACACTATCTACACCCACTAGAGACAATTGACATTTATAACAAACCAATTAACCTACAAACTGGCACGTTTTTGGAGCGTGGGGGGAAACCGGAGATCCCGGAGAAAACCCACCAGGTCAAAGGGTGAACGTACAAACTCTGCACAGACAGCACCCGTAGTCAGGATCGAACCCGGGTCACTGGCGCCGTGAGGCAGCAACTCTACCGCTGCGCCACCGTGCCATTTCTGCTCTCAAATATTGTGGACATTTTTTGGTAGGATCATAGGATCTCTCAAATTGACATTGCTCCTATTGTCTATTGTCTATTGTCTATTGTCCTGGAAATGGTACAAATGGAAATGTGCAGCAAAAAAATGAGTCCAATTTCTTCCTTTGTAGACAATACTGATTTGTACTGAAAGTGAGTTCTTTCTCTTAATGCGGACTTGTTGATGGGCAAGTCAAAGGGGTAATATTTGTATCGCAGTGCTCTCAAAAGTGAATCTCTAAAACGATATCAGCAAAGTGAATGTAAACCTCTCACAGTCTCTCTACCTGATGACTGAAGCTGGCATGACTGGGGGTGGCAGGAGGGGTGAAGAGAAAGGAGATGCAAGGGTTACTTGAAGTTGTGGTTGACTTTAAAGATTGGACAAATGAAGTTTGGAAAGGCTAGCTTGCAGATTAGTTCACAGGGTATATTCAAGCCAGTTTCTCAGAATACATTGTGATTACAAGTAAGATTATGTTTAGTACAGAGATCAGATATATAAAGGTTATCACAGTGAAAGATTCTTTGGAAGAGTGAGTAGAAAGTGATGAATTGACACATTATGAAACGCAGCTCTGAAGCTGATGCCAACAACTTAAATAAAAATGTACGGAACGGATGAATCAGAATTGACTCGTGTGCAGGGAATTTTATCACGTTATACTCACTCCACCAAAGAATCCTTCTTTGTGATAACATTTTTATATCCATTCTCAGTGTACTAAACATGTTCTTAAATGGCAAGCGATAGAAAGCAGTGTTCAGCAATGTAAGATGTTTCAATTCTAAACAGGTTTACTGTTTAGTTTATAGTCACATGTACAAAAGCACGGTAAAATTACAATCAAACCGCCCACAGTGAACAGATAAAGGATAAAGGGAATAACGTTTAGTGCAAGATAAAGTCCAGTAAATTCCAATTAAAAATGGTCCTAATGGTTCTCCGATGAGGTCCCACGCTGCCTCGGCAAGGCCAGCAGCATAATCATGGACGAGTCACAACCTGGCCACTCCTTCCTCTCCCCTCTCCCATCAGGCCAAAGGTACAGAAGTGTGAAAACGCTCACCTCCAGATTCAGGGACAGTTTCTTCCCAGCTGCTGTCAGGCAACTGAATCATCTTACCACAACCAGAGAGCAGTCCTGAACTACTATCTACCTCATTGGAGACCCTTGGACTAACTTTGATCGGGCTTTACTGGCTTTGTCTTGCAATAAATGTTATTCACGATGTTACCATTATCATGCACGTGTACACTGTGAGCGGCTCGATTGTAATCGCGTATTGTCTTTCCGCTGACTGATTAGCACGCAGCAAAAGCTTTTCCCAGTGCGCGTGACAATGAACTAAACTAATAAGGATTTGGCAGAAGCTGGGAAATGCTGGCGTAGAGAATGGAGGAAAGGAGAACATGGGTCATTTTCGAGCCGTAACTAATTTCTGCGCTCAACATGATGCCTCTTATCTGCCTGCACATGATCCACTCCCTGCATACCCATGTGCTTGTCTTGAATGCTACTCTCGTATCTGCCTCCACCACCACCGCTGGCAGCCCGTCCCAGGCCCCCACCGCCCTCTGTGTTAAACCTGCCAAGCACATCTCCATTAATAGAAAACCGAACGGCAGGAACGTACAACGTCAGGACAGGTAGGGTCGAAGTAAGATGGGGTGAGGGGAGAACAAAGGAGGACCCAGCACGGGGGAGGGAGAGGGGGGAGGGGTGGGAGAGAACAGAGGAGGACCTGGCGCGGAGATTTTGTATCTCTGCCTGCGCCCTTTACGTAGCGGCCATTTGCATGCCTTGGGGGTTTGCAAGCAAAGAATCTCACTGTGACTTGTCACAGGTGATGATAAAGGGTTCAATTCAAATCAAGTCAATTCCATTTTGGAAGAAAATGTGGCAAAGTAGGGTCCTTGGATGCATCATGAGCGATCACACTGTAGATCAAACGTCACTTGGAGGAGGACATACCCGAAATATGGGTCATAGAGTGATACAGTGTGGAAACAGGCCCCTCAGCCAACTTGCCCACACCGACCAACATGCCCCATCTACACTAGTCCCACCTGCCTGCGTTTGCCCCATATCCATCCAAACCTGATAACGACCGCGGGACTTGCCATCGCCCGCCGGGGGCTTTAACAGCAGGTGAAGTATGGAACATAGGGGAGAGACAAGACTTTGCCTTCCATCACAGTGAGGAGGAGATTCACTGTGATGGATGTTTGTGTAAATTGTGTTGGTCTGTGTCTTGGTTCTTTTCTTGTTGTATGACTGCAGAAACCAAATTTCGTTTGAACTTCATTTGAGGTTCAAATGACAATAAATAATTGTACAATGTATAATTGTATAAGTATAAATTGAATAAACCTGTCCAATCAATGGACGTGTCTAAATGTTACTTAAACGTTGGGAAGTCCCAGCCTCAACTACCTTCTCTGGCAGCTCGTTCCATACACGCACCACCCTCTGTGTAAAAGGTTGCCCCTCAGGACTTTGGAATATTGGAATAGGCTACCTTCTTCTTCTTGCGTGTGGCGTGCACAGCCTAAAGTTGTAGGACAACTTGTTCTATTTGATCATATTTGTTTGTGCACTCCAGGTTGATTGCATTTGGCGAAACAGGGCAGACCACGTGGAGGTTGCAATCTCCCACCCCGGAATAGGCTATGAAAGTTGCTATATAAATGCACATCTTTCCTTTCTCCTGACAGGTGGGCCGCATGATCTGGATTGCTACTTCACTGGGGACATTAAAAATGGTTTTAACTGCTCGTGGAGGCCTGGGACTCACGACACAAACAATACGCTCTACGTACTACAGATACACTGGAGGTGAGGTGTTAGATACCATCTATGGATAGACGCAAGCGTGAATTTTAAAAAATGCAAATTTTGTTTGCATTTTAAAAAAATGTTTTTGTGATAGGAGAAGAATTAGGCCACTCGGCCCATCAAGTCTACTCAGCCATTCAATCGTGGCTGATCTATCTCTCTCTCTCCTAACCCCGTTCTCCTGCCTTCACCCCATAACCCGTGACACCTGTATTAATCAAGAATCTCTGCCTTAAAAATATCCATTGACTTGGCCTCCACTGCCGTCTGTGGCAAAGAATTCCACAGATTCACCACCCTCTGACTTAAGAGCAGACTGAAAAAAATAACAGTGTCGATGACCAAGAAATTGAAGTGTTTCTGCAATGCATGCAAGATTTTTGATTGTGAATGCGATTGAGAAAGGAAGCAATTCTGCATCTATTTCTGGGTTCTGAGGTGGTGTACTGTACTTATTCTGTACATCTTGCATGATGGGAGAGGGCACAAGAGGGAGTGTTACCCTGGTGAGACTGGTACTTGGTTGTGTCGGTGGCCTTGCCGAGGCTGCATGAAGTGTGCATGGATGTGCGGATGTCTGAAGCAGGGTCTCGACCCGAAATGTCACCCACTCCTTCTCTCCGTAGATGCTGCCTGTCCCGCTGAGCTACTCCAGCATTTTGTGTCTACCCGCAGATCTCAAGCTAATGTTCTCTGCGAAGATGGACACAAAGTGCTGGAGTAACTCAGCGGGTCAGGCAGCATCTCTGGAGAAAAGGTGGTGCAGCGGTAACGTTGCTGCCTTAAGGCCCTGTCCCACTTTCCCGAGTTACTCACGAACTCGCACGTGTTTTCCCCTTGATTCGAACTCGGGGAATGTCTGTGGTGAGTCCGTAGGAGCCCGTAGATGTTTCGTAGCGGCTCGTAATGCCAGCCGTAGCAACTCGGGGCATCAGGTAAGTCGGGACGATTTTTCATCATGTTGAAAAATGCCCACGAATAAAAAAAATAGCCCCGAGTACCTACGAACGAATGGCTATTACCGTAATTCTCCGAGTTCGAATCAACTCAGGAGAGTTCGTGAGTAACTCGGGAAAGTGGGACAGGGCCTTCACAGCGCTGGAGACCGTACCCGGCTATGGGTGCTGGCTGTGTGGAGTTTGTACGTTCTCCCCGTGACCCCGTGGGTTTTCTCCGAGATCTCCGGTTTCCTCCCACACTCTAAAGATGAACAGGTTTGTAGGTGAATTGGCTTGGTATAATTGCAAATTGTCCCTAGTGTGTGTAGGATAGTGTTAATGTGCTGGGATCATGTGGTCGGTGCGGACTCAGTGGGCTGAAGGGCCTGTTTCCGCGCTGTATCACTAAACTAAACTAAAAAAGGAATATGTGATATTTTGGGTTGAGACCCTTCTTCAGACTGAGGGTCAGGGATTACTCTCTGCCTTTAACCACCCCCCCCCCCCCCCCCCCACCCCACCAACAACTCCCCTGCTCCCCCCTCCTGTCTGATCTACCAAATCCTGATTTTAAATTACTTTCATTTTTAATTTTTTTCCACTCAAATTTCGGTTAATAGAAGTGCAGATTCTGCTTGCACTTGCTGTGGAGAGGACATGAAGAGATGTCCTTTAGCAATGACCCCAACTAAATATCAAACCCCCAAGCCTTAGTTAAATACTGCCCTGTTCCAGCCAATTCAGTATACCCACATTCCCCGCCTTACTCAATATCCGACTTAACGCGCACATATGTAAAGAATTCTGCACTCTGTACCTAGCCATGATCATATCGAATGGTGGTGCTGGCTGGAAGGGCCGAATGGCGTACTCCTGCACCTATTGTCTATTGTCTACATTTCCTCCACAGTGGTGATGGGGAGGTTTTGAGTTATAAACAGTTGATGAGTCCCAGCCGGTCGCAGCTGAGGCATCGAGCTATAGCCCAGAACTATTCCACTGGCGGGAGAGGCTTGGACCAGAGAACACGGCCTCGTAATAAAAGGGCGTACCTTTAGAAAGGAGGTTGAGGAGGAATTTCTCTAGACAGTGGGTGGTGAATCTGTGGAAATCATTGCCACAGACGACTGTGGAGGCCAAGACAATGGATATTTTTAAGGTGGAGATTGACAGATCCTTGATTAGTACGGGTGTCAGGGGTTATGGCGAGAAGGCAGGAGAATTGGGTTTAGAGAGAAAGATAGATCAGCCATGATTGAATGGGAGAGTAGACCTGATGGGCCAAATGGTCTAATTCTGCTCCTATAACTTGGGAACATGAGTATTGACGCACGGTTTGAGCGAAGAGAGAGACTAGGATTAGTTGATCCTGCAGAGTGGAATTTCTGCTGGATGCCAATTAATACACTCAGTGAATTATTCTGGGCGGGGGATGGAAACAGACACTTGCGGGCGGAGCACCGAGGCAAATTCCTTGTATGTGAATTTACTTGGCCAATAAACTTATTCATTCATTCATTCATTCAGTTGGTGATCCCGACTTTGGTAAAATCTGACTGCTTTAGGGTTCACGGAACGTAAGTCGGGGAGTTGCTGGAATTCTTCTTCAGATCTGTGTCTCTCCGCATGTGATTTAGTTTAAAAATGCAGCTTGGAAAATGATTGGCTAAAGAACAATCCAGAGTGAAACGTATCCAACATCCCGATTGGGACGCAGTTGTACACCAAATGTTCATCGATTGCCTGTTAACACAAGTTCAATTTATAATCGGAGTCACGTGAGTGACTATGTGAAGAAGCCCCGCCAGGCGCATGCGCGTCATTACGTCCGCGAATGTCGCACTGAACGGGCTGGAGGGCGCAGCTCCACCAGTGGGTAAGTAGGAACTTCTAAGGTAAGTGTTTTAAAAACTTTACTTAGAAGTATTTCCACTCCGTAAAGCTGGCTCGAGCAGTCAGTAGGAGTGGGGAGTTGGAGCTGTCACTTCCGAAGATCCGTCTTAGCGTGGGTCCAGGGATTCACCAATTTGATCGGGTCGGGAGATAAGCGCGGCAACGCCGGTCCCGATGCCGGGTGCCGTTTTACCGGCAGCAGTTAAAATAGCGCGCTAATTTTCCCCACTAGCTCCATTGACAAAAGGCAGGCCAACTGGAATTTGCTTCAGAATGAGCCTGGTCCATCTGTTTATTTCCAAGGGTGCTAGCAGACTGAGGCTGCTCCTAGCCATGAAAACGCATATATAAAGTCACAGACCTGGGTTCTCCGACAACAATGGTGACTCTTCCCCTGATCATACAAGACTGTGGGGGAGGTTGGGAACATGCAGCTGATGCTCCAACCTTGATTACATAAGGGTCCAAGGGCCAGTGATGTCCAAGAGGGCCATACCAAGACCAACATATGGAGGGTCCGTATATTGGGGTTCCTTCCAGCGCTTTGTTTAGGACTGGAGGATGCCTCCCTACTATATGATTTGGGAGAAGCGGGCAGATTGCAGCTGACCCTGATGCTGGCGTCCCTGCTTATGTGCAAACACCAGCGTGCACAAGAGCCACGCTCCGGGTGTCTCGGAAATGGCACTGAGTTGCTATTCTGGAGGGAACTGGTGAGTCAATGGAACAATCCCTTGCCAGCAGTATCAATTATGTAGTACCTCACCAGTTCCAGCAAGATATGATGCAAGTGACTGCAAACAAATATGAGACACCTGTTTAATGTGCATTACTGAAAGTGCCTATGGTGACCCAGGTTCTGGGCACCCATGAGTCCTTCTTTGACGGGACAGGAGGTTCGGTGTTAACACGTCCTCCAACTGGTGGCTGCAGCAATTACTGCATTTGGCACTATGGTCCAAGGGACAATCATTCCTCAAACTCACAACAGATGTGTTGGGTATTTTACGCAATGCATTTTTCAGGAAATTGCATCAGGGAATATCGGCATCAGACCAACACTAAACCAAAAATGTACTGCTCTATGTAGGGCGACAAATGTACAAACGCCTGAAATATTGTTTGGAACAGACCTTGTCATGAAAATTCGTGAAATTCATGATGAGGCCAAAGCAATTTTCTTATTGTAGTCAAGCATTTCGAGGTCACCTATTCGCAACCCTGGGTTAATACTGAAGGTCAGATCCAGGTGCTGGGCTCAGCAGGGGCAGGCCAGTGGGGCAACGAGGGTACCCACCGAGACAGACCGGCTACAATGCCAATATGAGCAGACAACAGCTTTACAGGTCAATTGTAGAGGTACAGGGACTTTTCTTAACGATAAAGTTCTGGTGGCCAATCTCCTATTGGAGGTTGATTACACATGTTTTCTAATGACTGGTGCTGTATAATGTATGATATGTTTATACTAAATACTGTCTCACGTCTCCCATTGAGTTTATCTCAGGGATAGATCCACCTCAACAGCACAAGCCTAATAAAATGTGGGTGTTTTCTGCTCCAGTGCCTGAACAGATAGATAATGGTGATTGATAAAGCCATTAATCATCCTCCACAACTGTGTCTAATATTTCCCCAGATCTCAAAAAGATGGGTGTTGTAGAGTCATTCTCGTCCTCAATCACTTAAATGTGTTATTGCTAAACACCTGCTATCACAGGGCTGTTATGTGGCAACTATTGGTTTGCAAGATGTGTATTATTCACTGCCAATTCATGCTCATTAGCGCAGGTACTTGAAATTTAATTGGATGGCACAGCTGAGGCAATACAAAGCATTGACTCCTGCATTAAGTTCAGTATCCAGGCTATTTGTTCATTTGTTAAACCCTGTGCTGGTACTATTCACCCCATCATCACATTGTAATGGCTTATTTAGCTGATATCTTAATTATCAGCAACACTAATGATTCAGCTGAAGAATCGGTGCTTGAGTCATTAGGGGTTGCTCCATCCAACTAGGTCCAAGTTACAGCCAACCCAAAATATTGAGTATTTGGAGTTTCTTATTAATTCCGTTGCTATAACAGTAACATTACCAACAGCCAAGGTTGTCGATGATGATGATGTCTGTACTTGCCTCCCACAAAACTTTATCCCTCTATCCGAGAAGACGCTAAGGACATTGGTAAATGGGGAGCAGGTTCCTGCAGTACATTCGGGCCTTTGCATTATCAACATTTGCAGAGAGCATGAGAACTAGCACTAAAATCTAATGCAGGCCATTTTCATCGTGTTCACCGGTTGCCAACCACAGCTCTCGCAGAATTGCAGTGGTGCATTGTTAATGTTAATCTAGCTACCAATAACATTTTGGGTACTAGACCCTTCACTAATCTTCCAGACTGATGTCAGCGCTCTCGGATGGGGGGCTACGGACACCGTGTCTAGCTGTGGGGGTAGCTGGCATGAACACAAAGGGTTGATTCGCCACACACACGGGATAAATTCTTTCGCATTATTGGGGGCATTTTATGGGTAAAGGCATATTGCTCCCCAATGAAGGATTTACACATTCAACTCCAGATTGATAACACCACAGGAGTGGCATATTTTAATAATATGGGAGGAGCACGATCAGTATCATGTGTTAACTGGGTACCGTCATGTGGCATTGGTGTATGTCAAGGCACATCTGCGTTTCAGCCATTTATTCACCACCTATAGCTAATGTGGTGGCCGACCATAGGTCGCGTACGTTTCATGCCAATATAGAGTGGATGTTGCATTCTAAACTTTGTCACACAATTGTCACTCGATTTGGGTTGCCAGCCATTGATCTGTTCCATCCAAATTACATCACCAGTTGCCTACATATGTTTCATGGGAGCCAGATCCAGGTGCAGTTGCTGTGGATGCAGTCTCGTTACATTGGGGGCACTAAAATGTTATGCAATTTCTCCATTTTTTCATCCTGAACTGTCTCACCACAATAGAGCGAGACTCCGCCACAGGTGTTTTGGTGGTCCCAGATTGGCCAACACAACCATGGTTCCCCTTAGTGTTTTCAATGATGGTTCAGTCATTCATGATGATTCCCAGCTGCAGTAATTTCTTGGTGCATCCGGTTACAGGAGAAAGTCACCCTTTACATGACCATATTAATTGTCGGTCTGCAGGTTCTGACCAGACAATTCCAAGGACTTGGATTGTCGAACAGGGCCATGGTGGTTCTCACTGCAGGCTGGCGAAATAGCACTCAAAAAACAATATATGGTTCACATAAAGAAATGGGAACTGTTTCTGTGTACAATCCAATATGTCTTATCATAATGCAAGCATATGTGATGTGTTGGAGTTCCTTGCTAAGTTGCATTTTGATGAGCACCTGCGTTATAGTGACATTACCAGGGCTCGTAGTGCGTTGTCCTCTTATTGCGGGCAGTCTTCAGAACAACATTCTAGCGGGTCTCATCCGTTAGTATCCCGATTTATGAGGAATATTTTAATAAAAACCCTCCGAAACCGCGCTATACAGAAATCTGAGACATCACTCCTGTTCTCACAATGCTTTGGTAATGGGCTCCAATTACTTCATTATCTATGCAGAGATTAACTGTTGCTGTGGTTATGCTAATAGCGCTGGTTTCAGCACAACGTGTACAAACATTACAATTCTTACGAATACCTTGTATGCATTTGTCTGTCAATGACATTAACTCCTATGTTTATGATTTAATCAAACAAAGCAGGCCTGGTCTGGCTGGAATCAAGGTGACGTTTAAAGCCTATCTTGTTAACCAAATGTTATATGTAGTTACGCCATATAGCTTAAGCCAATATATTAAGGTAACAAGGAGTCTCAGAGGTTCTGAGACAGGACTGCTCATTAGTCACAAAAAGACATATAAAAGAGTGTCAGCACAAACTATTTCTACATGGTTGAAACAGGTTCTCAATTATGCTGGAGTCGACATTCCTGTCTTTAACTCTCACTCCACCAGGGCGGCATCAATCTCCGCGGCGAAGGCTCAGGACGTGCCGCTAGACCAAATCTTCGAGGCCGCAGGATGGTCTCAATTTTCTGACAAACCTGTGCAGTCCGTGCCACGGTTTGGGCATGCTGTTTTGGGTCACATTTAATTCATTTGCTTTGTTTTCTATCATTGTTTGTAATTTTCCCTGAGACAGAGGGGTTATTCCTGTGTTTGTTATTGTTAACAATAGTTATTGAATAATTCAAAGCAATGTTCAGTATATTATTTATTCCCTACTGTGTCAACCGAAGCAGATTGTCGTAATGTGTGCATCTACGGCATGAAAATACAGAGCTTTGAAATCTTCACGTAGTCACTCACGTGACTCCGAAGTAAAATAGTAAGATTAAATGAGAACTTACCAGTTCGAAGTTTGATCCTTATTTTATGAGGAGTGACGTTGAGGGATTACGTGCCCTCCGCTCCCACCCTCATAATCTAAGAGATCATCTGGTAGTTCTAGTCTTCTACGAGCCTTACTATGTTACTTCGGCTATTTGTTTTCTGTGTTTTCATGCCGCTGCTTTGAAGTATGACGCGCATGCGCCTGGCGGGGCTTCTTCACGTAATCCCTCAACGTCACTCCTCATAAAATAAGGATCAAACTTCAAACTGGTAAGTTCCTGTTTAATCTTACTATTTTACCTCACTTATGCTTTACTCCCAGCACATTAGGGGCAATTTACTGAAGCCAATTAACCTACAAACTCTCCTCTCACCAACTAGAGAGCAGCCATGAGATCTACCTTTAGTTTAGTTTAAGACAGACACAAGATGCTGGAGTAACTCAGCAGGACAGGCAGCATCTCTGGAGAGAAGGAATGGCTGACGTTTCGGATCGAGACCCTTCTTCAGACTGATGACATCTTTTTGTGTCTACCTTCAATTTAAACCAACATCTGCAGTTCTTTCCTATACATTTAGTGTAGTTTAGAGATACTACGTGGAAACAGGCCCTTTGGCCCACCGAGTCTGCACAGACCAGCTATTTCCTCACATTAGCACTGTCCTACACACACTAGAGACAAATGTTTACATTTCATAGCAAGTCAATTAGCCCATAAACCTGCACGTCTTTTGAGTGTGGGAGGAAAATGAAGCTCTCGGAGAAAACCCACGCAGGTCACGGGGGGAGCGTGCAAACTCCGTACAGACAGCACCCGTAGTCAGGATGGAACCAGGGTCTCTGGCGCTGTCAATGGCCTGTCCCATTTGCATGTCACGCAGAGGGCGCGCAAAGATTTTGTACATCCTAAAGTCCTGGAGCGCCGCGCGCGACTGCGTGTCACTGTCTACGTCGCCACGCACCGTGCGCGCGTAATGCACGCAATGCAAGCATTGTGTGCACGTGAAGACGTGCGCATCGTGCGTTGTGACGCATAAATGATGTCGGGTAAAAGACGTGCAAATTACGCCCAAGTGGGACAGGCCCTTAATGCCCCTGTCAGACTTAGGAAACCTGAACGGAAACCTCTGGAGACTTTGCACCCCACCCAAGGTTTCTGTGCGGCTCCCGGAGGTTTTTGTCAGTCTCCCTAATGGTCGAATGTGGTTTCCGTTTTAAAAATCGGTAATTTTGTAGTCAAAGCCGGTTGCGATGCTAGTTGGTGGTTGCCGGAGGAACCTCCGGGAACCGCATGGAAACCTTGGGTGGGGCGCAAAATCTCCAGAGGTTTCCATTCAGGTTTCCTAAGTGGGACAGGGGCATAAGGCAGCGACTCTACCGCTGCACCCATAGACCATTGGTTTTAACACGGTCACAATGTCATGCATAATATCAATTTTACTTCGGAGTCACGTGAGTGATTCCGTGAAGAAGACCCGCCAGGCCGCATGCGCACCAGTACGTCAGCCGCATTTGACGCACGGAGGCTGTGAGGAACGGAGCTCTTCCAGCGGTAACTATGCAGACTCCAGGTAAGTTTTAAAAACTTTCCACTGGAGCTTGAATCCGTGCTGGCCGGTACGCTCTACCGAGTGCTAGCATGGAAAAAACAGGGAAGGGAAAGCGGCGCGTTTCAACCGCCCGCGGCAGTTCAGGCTTGGAAGCCCTGCCTCATACCCCTGTTCAGTCGCTAAGTACAGATACAGCGACTGCAGACTTAGTGCTACACAGCACAGAGCCGTTGCCATTAGGGCACAAGGCAACAGATAAGTCTGCTAGGCCCACGGAGTCGGGGGATGATTCCTCAACGGGGCTGGATAGAGTGTGTACACACCTATCCCAAGTGGAGGAACTGTTGCATACAGTCCTCCAAAGAACTTCACTCCAAGAGAAGGAGTGTCAGCGCTTAGGAAAAGAAGCGCCAGCAGCAACAATGCTGCCAGAAACTCCTTATCAATTTGAGGAGAGTGCAATGGGCCAGAATAGTCCTGAGCCAGATTCTGATGGGGAAGTTCAGCCAGGAGAAACTGAACTACCAAATGTTCCACCACTGGCACTTCCATTTGCTGTCCCTTCAGGAGCAGGTGAGCCACTAGGTGAAGAGCTGGCTACCACAATTAATTACATGGTGTCTCATCAGCTTCAGGAGCTTACTATTGGATGATACAGCCAAACAAACACGAGCCTCCAAGCAACTGTGAAGTATTAAGAGTTCCAACGGTGAATCAAGTCATCTGGGGTCAGATGGGACCCGGTATGCGAAGCCAAGAAATAAAAATGCAAAGAATTTAAAAATTATTGGCATTACAGCGTTCACAAGAACAATGGATGGTGGTTATATGACCAGAACACACCAAGAGGCTCTAGGGTTGTTATGCAACACCCATTTTGAGATCAATGGTCTCAGGAAAAGGGCTATAAGGCCCACCATTAATCCTAGATATGCTGCGCGCAAGCATTCAACCACCTGATCTGTTGTTTGGCGCAGATCTAACCAAACAAGTTAAAGAAATAAATGAAGGCCCGTGCAGTTATCAGCTGAAGCAATTACTGATATTTTATGGTGGATTCAACATGTCTCCAGTAGTTTTAGCATGATAGAGCTGGAACAACCTTCCATGGTTTTGCAGACTGATGTTAGTGCACTTGGATGGGGCGCCACAGACACAAATTCAAGTTGTGGAAGATGGAGTTCAGAAGAAGCTGGGCTTCTGCAGACATGGGGAATAAACCATTTAGAGCTTTTAGGAACATTTCATGGGCTCAAAACTTATTGTTCTAACAAGAGCAGTCTGCATGTTCAGCTCCAGATCGATAACACCACGGCAGTGGCATATGTCAATCACATGGGTGGTATCAAGTCGGTATCTTGTGACAGACTGGTAAACCAAATCTGGATCTAGTGCATTGATAAACACATTTGGACTCTTAGCTATTTATCTGCCAGGAAAACCTAATACAGTGCCGTGGTGTTATCGACACTATCTCCAGGTGGCTAAAACAAGTTTTGATTGATGCAGGTATTAATACAGTGGCAGTTACCAGGTCCCAGAAATTCCATGACAACATAGAATGGATGCTGAATCACGATGTGTTCATTGCCAACTATGGAACACCATATTTGGCAATATGGAAGACATCATTGCCAAATATGGAACACCAGATGTCGACTTGTTCGCATCTAGACTAAACCACCAGCTTCCCAAATATGTGTCATGGGAACCAGATCCTGGGGCAGTAGCGATTGATGCTTTCTCGCTGAATTGGGGTGGTATGTATATTTATGCATTTCTACCTTTCTGTCTCATAAATCGATGTCTGCTTAAAATCAAACAGGACAATGCTTCAGGGGTACTGGTAATACCCGACTGGCCTACTCAGCCATGATATCCTTTGATCCGACAGCTGATGACACAACCTTTGATGGCTGTTCCTAAATGAAGGAATTTATTGGTGAATCCAGTGACTGGCGAATGTCATCCGTCGTATGACCGTATTGATTTGTTAATTTGCAGATTCTGAGAAGGCCATATCTGGGACAAGGATTGTCGGGTCGAACTGTCAACATGCTTACTGCATCTTGGAGATCGAGTACTCAAAAGCAGTATTTTTGTTATGTAAAGAATTGGGAAGTTTACTGTGTACAAAATGATATTGATTATTGTACAGCATGTATTTCACATATTTTGGATTTTTTTGTCAACCCTTTACTATGATGAAGGACTAAGTTATAGTGCAATCAATACAGCAAGAAGTGCTTTGTCATCATATTTAGTGATGAAATCAGACAATCATGCAATTGGATCTCACCCTCTTGTGGTTCGATTTATGAAAGGCATTTTTAATTCCAGACCTCCCAAACCTAGATATATGGCTATTTGGGATGTAAGTATAGTCCTTAAGAAACTACGTGAGTGGGTTCCTATATCATCTTTAACGTTGACCAAAATTACCATAAAATTGGCCATGCTTTTGGCGTTGGTTTCAGCACAAAGGCTACAGACGTTACAAAAATTACAGGTAGACAGAATGGAAACTGCTGTGGACAATGTTACGTTTTACATTTACGTCCTCCTCAAACAGAGCAGGCCGGGTGTCACAGGTTTTAAAATAATATTTGCAGCATACCGTACGGATCCAGCTTGATGCGTAAAAACATATTTGATGCAATACATTGCAGTGACAGAGAATTTACATAATATGGAGACAGGATTGTTTATCAGTTATAAAAAAACACATAAAAGAGTGTCAGTTAACACTATCTCCAGGTGGCTAAAACAAGTTTTGATTGATGCAGGTATTAACACAGATGTGTTTACATCTCATTCCACTAGGGCAGCAGCTACTTTGGCGGTCAAAGCGAAGGACGTGCCCGTCGACCATATTATAGTGGCCGCCGGATGGGCAAATGAGCAGATGTTTCAGAATTTTTATCATCGCCCGATTGTTGATCCAAGGCTGTTGGCTAATGCCATTTTAAGTTCTGTTTAAATGCCCTGGTATTAAACAAAACTATTGTTTGTTAATGTTATTAAATAAACCCTATTACTACATTGAATGCAATGTTACTACTAATGCATTATTTCTCATTCGAGTCAATCAATGCGGTGGAATGCCGAGTTTGTAATCTGCGGCATGAAATCACAAAGCTTTGAACTCTTCACAGAATCACTCACGTGACTCTGAAGTAAAATAGTAAGATTAAATGAGAGCTTACCAGTTTGAAGTTTGATCTTGATTTTATGAGGAGTTACGTTGGTGATTACATGCCCACCACGCCCAACCCTCTCTCATGAAAGATCACCTGGTAGTTCTCGAGTCACTGATCTTACTGTTTACTTCGGTGTTGTTTATTTGTTGATTTCATACCGCTGCTTTGAAGATTGGTGCGCATGCGGCCTGGCGGGTCTTCTTCACGTAATCACCAGCGTAACTACTCATAAAATCAAGATCAAACTTCAAACTGGTAAGTTCTCATTTAATCTTACTATTAAATTTTCAATGATCCTGTTTTTTTTCTCTCTCAGCTCTAAACGAAACACAACCCTCCCTGGTATCGCCATCCCTTTTCACACGATTCCACGAAATAAACTCTACATTTCAACGACTGCTTCAATATGGGTGGAGACCATGAACACGTGTGAGAAATCAAAGCCCATTACTTTGGTACCTCTTCTCTCAGGTAATACTTACAAGATTCTTGATTCATGTCCGTTATTTCCTGTAAAGAGCTTTTTTTAAATAATATAACTTGTTTCTAAATTAATGTTGATGGGATTAAAGGGATCGCTGTTAACGATGAATAAAATCATACAGATCATGCCAGTTGCACGTAAAAGTTGTACATGGGGTGGCATGGTGGTGCAGCGGTAGAGTTGCTGCCTAAAGGCCCTGTCCCACTTTCCCGAGTTACTCACGAATTCTCACGACTTTTCCCCTCGATTCGAACTCGGAGAATTACGGTAATAGCCATTCGTAGGTACGCAAATTTTTTTAATTCGTGGACATTTTTCAACATGTTGAAAAAACATCCCAACTTAGTTGATGCCCCGAGTTCCTACGGCTGGCATTACGAGCCGCTACGAGACATCTACGGACTGCTACGGCTTCCTACGAGCTCGCTACCGACATCCCCCGACATTCCCTGAGTTCGAATCAAGGGGAAAACTCGGGTGAGTTCGTGAGTAACTCGGGAAAGTGGGACAGGGCCTTTACAGCACCAGAGACCCGGGTTCGATCCTGACCACGGTTGCTGTCTGTCTGTATGGGGTTTGTACCTTCTCCCCGTGACCTGCGTGGGTTTTCTCCGGGATCCTCCCACACTCCAAATACGCGCAGGTTTGTAGGCTAATTAGCTCGGTATAATTGTAAATTGTCCCCAGTGTGTGGAGGATAGTGTTAACGTGCGGGGATCGCTGGTCGGTGCGGACATGGTGAGCCGAAGGGCGCTGCATCTCTAAACTAAACTGAACTATGTATGAATATTTTCCCAGAAAAGTCACGAAATATTTGAAGCTCAGCTATAAATGTAACGTTAAATAATCTCATGTTCTCACATAATGACTGGTGATTGTGTGCAGCACTTGTTCAATGTCAATATTTCGGAATGACAAGGGTTTATTTTAACGGATCTTTAGAAAGAGCTTAGATAAAAGTCATTCTTAGAAAGAGCTTACATAAACGTACTGGAACAGCTTAGCTTAGTTTAGATATACATCTTGGAACCAGGCCCCCACGGCACACTGAGTCCACACCAACCAACAATCACCTGTACACTAGTTCAATTCCACACATATGGCACAATTTACAGAAGCCAATTAACGTACAAACCTGCATGTCTTTGCAGTGTAGAGCATCCGGGGGGGGTTTCGACCAAAGATACTAGAGCGGAGCACGATAGACCACTCCTGCTAAATCCAATTTTACTTTGAAGTCACGTGAGTGACCACGTGGAGAAGCCCGCCAGCCCGCATGCGCGTCAATACGTTCTAACGCATGGCGCAGGACTGGCTGGGAGGAGTGTCGTTCCTCCAGTGGCAAGTTTAAAAACCCTGCAGGTACATTTTAAACTTATTCTGAGGTCGTGTTTTGGTAAGAATTCTTGTTACAGAATTCCAAATCGCTGAACCAAATATGGAAAAATCCAGGGGGAAACCCAGATGGGCTGCGGGGAAACCGGCTATGGAGGAGTGCTGGTAGCCGGCGCCCGTCGGTTTCACCGTCCGAGTCGCGACAGTGTGGTCAGCGACTTCAGACTTGGTGCTTGCCCAAAGCACTTTGGCAACCCCGAAAGGGGGCAAAGCCAAAAAGTCTGATAGGCCTGTGTACTCAGACGAGTCAGGCCAGGAGGATTCTCCTCCTTCCAATATGGATAGCGTCTTTGGGCATTTATCCTGGATGGAGCACCTTGTGGAGAGGATGCTCCATCATGATATGCTCCGTGATACGGAGACATATCAGCGTACGTCTGCTTTCATGCCTGCGGCAGCACCTGGTCCAGGGCTGCTTAATGTCTCCCTCTCTGAGGAGGGGAGTGTACGGGGTCAGTACATGGCTGACTCCGAAGTCGGAGGTATGTCCGTGCAACATATTGGAATTGACATGCGTGAGATTCAAGAATTGCCTGCCACGGCATCAAGGTTTGCGATACCCTCGCAACAGGGGAGCCGCTGCAAGAAGAGCTAGCTTCCAGCATCAATTACAGGAACAGGTGAAGGTTAAAACGGCTGCAAAATACCATACACCTGTACATTGTGCATCGCAGAAAGTGCCGGCAGTGAACAGCTCTATCTGGGGATACATTGGAGGGGGCATCAAAGCCCAGGAGATGAAACTCCAAAGAATGTTTTTAATTACTGTGGATGGCGGGCCCTTATCGGACGTCCAGCAGGATGCCCTGGCATTGATGTGCAATGCACACTTTGAAATGAACTGCTTTTGGAAGAACGCCATCAGACCTGCCTTAAATCCCAAATTTGCAGGCTTATGCAAGGCCAGTGATGTCCAGCCGCCGAATATCCTGTTCGGGGAAGATCTACCCAAACAGGTAAAAGACCTGGATGAGGAAGCAAAAGCTGTCGGGCTAATCAAGGCACTGACGATGAGCAAAGCTTCACCGTTTCGGCGAAGCTACGCCTCCATCAGCAGTAAGCGGTTCGCCGAAGCTGGTGGCAGCTCGAAAGCTGATTTCTCTGGGCAGAGGTCATTTTTAGGCCTAGGCCCAAGCTGGCCCTCATGGAAAATGCGCAATCCGTTCAACCCAGCAGTCCTACCCTCCAAACCTCGAGGACAGAAATAGAACCCACATCAGGGCCCTTTGGGCCTACCATAAGACCACCGGTAACCATGGAGGTAGGTGTGTCTGGTTCTTTCCAGAACATGGGGTGTGTGGACCAGTTACAAGTTGGTGGTAGATTACACTTGATTTTGCATGAATGGCAGTGGATAACATCAGATCCATTTATACTGCACAGTATACAAGGGTTCCAAATTGAATCTCTTCCCAATTCATTACCACCCACATAACATACACCAAGCCGGGCATTTGTTCATTCCAAACAAGGAGGTTTGGATATGCAAGGTGAAATTCACACATTATACACAAAAGGGGTAATCGAGAAGTCAAGTCATGAACATCACCAATTTGTCTCCAATATATTCTCTAGACAAAAGAAAGATGGAGGATGTCGGATCATCCTTGATTTAACGCAGCTTAACACCTATGTGCAGTGTAGACATTTTAAAAATGGAAAACTCCGTTACTGCCAAACAACTGATTTCCAAAGGATGCTTTATGGCATGCATCAATCTCAAAGATGCATACTATTCGGTGCCCATTCACAGGGATCACCAGAGATATTTAAAATTTAGCTGGATGGGGCAACTGTGGCAGTTTAAAGCGTTGCCTAATGGGTTAACTTCAGCCCCCAGGCTATTTACCAAATTGTTAAAACTGGTGCTTGGGCTGCTTAGAGCTCAAAAATACATTGTTATGGCATATCTGGATGATATTCTAATCATAGGTAAAACATTGAAATTGGCTAAATTAGCTGTTTCACCCACGAAACTCATATTTGAGAAGATGGGGTTTCTCATCCATCCAGTTAAATCCAAGTTGATACCAACTAGAGTTATTAATTATTTGGGGTTTACCATTGACTCTATTACTATCTCTGTGACTTTGCCCTGGGGCAAGAGATTATAATTAATAGAAGCCTGTAACAACCTTGTTGGTATGGAACAGCCTTCTATTTGACAGGTGGCTAGTGTAATTGGCAAGTTAGTGGCTGCCTTTCCAGCTGCAAAATTTGGACCTTTGCATTATCAGAATTTACAACGTGCAAAGGAGCAAGCACTCAAATACCATTTAGGTCATTTTAACAGACCTATGCTATTACCAGCTGAAGCTATATCAGAACTACAATGGCGGACGGCCAATATTTGGCATTGCTCCAGTAACATTTTGGTCAGTAAACCTTCAGTTATATTACAAACTGATGCTAGTGCTCAAGGATGGGGAGCTACTAATACCATCTCTAGTTGCGGTGGCAGATGGGATGTGCATGAGTTATCAATTCTTCAGTTACATGGTATCAACTACTTGGAGATGCTGGGGACATTCTATGGGTTAAAAGCTTATTGTAGGAATATGCATAATCTGCAGTCTACAGATTGACAACACCACAGCGGTTGGAATCAAGTCATAATCCTGTGATAATTTAGTTAACCTAATTTGGCACTGGTGTATTGAAAAAAGCATTTGGATTTCAGCTACCTACTTGCCAGGTAGGTTTAACATGGTCACCAGGTCACGCAAATTCAATGACAACACAGAATATCAACATTTCGGAATTCCGGATATCAACATTGTTCCTTGGTATGGAACACCGGATATCAATTTGTTTGCATCTAGGCTCAATCACCAGTTATCAAATTATGTTGCATGGGAGCCATTCCCAGGGGCAGTGGCGATAGATGCATTCTCGCTACATTGGGGAGGAATGTTCTTTTATGCATTTCCTCCATTTTGCCTCATCAGTCGCTGCTTGCAAAACATCCAGCAAGATTCCGCTTCAGGCATTTTGGTGGTGGCGGACTGGCCTATGCAGCCATGGTTCCCGCTGATATTGGGAATGATAAAAGAACCTTGCATAGTTATTTCAAAACACAAAAAATTGCTGGTCCATCCCATGACTCGGGAAGGCCACCCCCTGCATGATCGAATCAATTTGTTGATTTGCAGATTTTGAGAAAACCTTTCCTGGGGCTCAGATTGTCATACCGAACCGTGGACATGATCACTGCAGCTTGGAGAGATAGCACCAAGAAGCAGTACATCTCTTACATCAAGAGATGGGAAGTGTTTTGTTTTAATTCCAACATAACGTATGATACGGCACAAATAACTGATGTCTTGGAGTTTCTCTCAAAACTATTCTTTGATGAAAGATTAAGTTATAGTGCCATTAACTGTACCAAAAGTGCCTTGTCATCATACTTGTTGCTGGGATCGGGATACCACTCTGTCGGGTCTCACTCGCTGATATCCAGATTTATGAAGGGTATCTTCAACATAAAGCCTCCCAGGCCCGGGTACACGGAGGTATGGGATGTTAACATTGTGTTAACACTGCTTCGCCGGTGGGCTCTAGCTACATCCCTATCTTTGGTCAGGCTCACATATAAAGTAGTCATGCTCATGGCACTAGTCTCAGCGCAACGCGTCCAGTCATTGCATAAGCTGCGGCTGGACAGAATGGTTATATCTACCAACAAAATAACATTTTATGTACTTGAGCTAATTAAACAAAGCAGACCAGGGGTGTCAGGGCTAAAGCTGGATTTTTTGGCGTATCCCATGGACCATAGATTGTGTGTGGTCACTCATATTCAACAATATGTTAAGTCGACAAAGAAACTGAGAGGCACTGAACTGGCAATGATTATAAGTCATTAAAAAACACACAAGAGGGTATCAGTGCAGACCATCACCAGGTGGTTAAAACATGTATTGGCTTGTGCAGGAGTGGACACTAATGTGTTTAAATCACACTCCACCACGGCTGCAATAACTTCAGCAGGAGATTCCGCTGGACCACATCCTAGCGACTGCAGGATGGTCGAAGGAGTGGACTTTCCAAGTCTTTTATAATAAACCAATTATCAGGCCGGGTTCCTTTGCCAACTCAATTTTAACCTGTTCAATAATTTGCTTTCCCGGATGTAAGGGTGCACTATTATTATTATAATTTGTTTATTAAAAGCATCAGCATGTTTTAAAGCTATGTCATGTCTGAATGCATTGTCTTTTAAATCATTTCTGGTCAAGTAATGCAGTGTGTTGCATGGACTCGTGTTTGTGGCATGAAATCACAGAGCTTTAAAGTCTTCACATAGTCACTTACGTGACTTCGAAGTAAAATAGTAAGATTAAATGAGAACTTACCAGTTTGAAGTTTGATCTTTATTTTATGAGAAGTTGCGATGAGGGATTACGTGCCCTCCACTCCCAACCCTCTTCTCATGAAGATCATGTGGTAGTTCTAGTTCTCGAATCTTACTATAATCAGTTCAGCAACTGTTTCTGTGATTTCACACCGCTGCTTTGAAGGTTGACGCGCCTGCGGGCTGGTGGGCTTCTTCACGTAATCCCTCATTCTCATTTAATCTTACTATTTTAGGCTAATTTTGGGCTAAGACCAGAACCAGGGGACACAGTTTAAGAATAAGGAGTAAGCCATTTAGAACGGAGACGAAGAAACACTTTTTCTCACAGAGAGTGGTGAGTCTGTGGAGTCTCTTGAGTCTCTGCCTCAGAGGGCGGTGGAGGCCGGTTCTCTGGATACTTTCAAGAGAGAGCTAGATAGGGCTCTTAAAGATAGCGGAGTCAGGGGATATGGGGAGAAGGCAGGAACGGGGTACTGATTGGGGATGATCAGCCATGATCACATTGAATGGTGGTGCTGGCTTGAAGGGCTGAATGGCCTACTCCTGCACCTATTGTCTATTGTCTATCACACTGAGCACATTCAGCTTCTCATTCTAACTTGATATGTGTGGCCAACATGCTAATCTAAACCGCTACAGCTAATGAAGCGAAACCCTCACGGTTCCAGTGACACGCATTTTAGAGTCAAGAGAGATTAATTGTCATATGTACCAAAACCAGAACAATGAGATCCTTATCTGCAGCAGTGTAACAGGCCAGGGAACGCAGTCGTCACGGATAACTCAATAGAAAAATGAAAGTTCAGTCAAGTTAAAAAAAGCCCCCATTTTAGTACAAAACAAAAGCCTGATATCCCCAATATAACCAAGGCCAGTTTGCAGTTAGTGGTTTTAGTTGAAGTTTGCCTGATGGTTGTAGGGAAGAAGCTGTTCCTGAACCTGGAGGACAGTCACCTATACCTTCTTCCCGATGGCCATGGTGATGGGGGGCTCTCTGATGATGCTGGCTGCCTAATGCCCCTGTCCCACTTAGGAAACCTGAACGGAAACCTCTGGAGACTTTGCGCCCCACCCAAGATTTCCGTGCGGTTCCCAGAGGTTCTCGGAGGTTTTTGTCAGTCTCCCTAATGGTCGAAAGTGGTTTCCGTTTTAAAGATCGGTAATTTTTTAGTCGAAGCCGGTTGCGATGCTAGTTGAAGATGGTTGCCGGAGGACAAAAACCTCCGGGAACCGCACGGAAACCTTGGATGGGGCGCAAAGTCTCCAGAGGTTTCCGTTCAGGTTTCCTAAGTGGGACAGGGGCATTCAGCAGCTACTCTTGTAGATCCCTTTGATGGTGTGGAGGTCAGTACCCGTGATGGACTGGGCAGTTTTCACCGCTTCCTGTCGTTCCTGGGCGTTCGAGTTGCCGAACCAGGTTTTGATACAACCAGTCAATTAGTGCTGTCTTTGTGAAGTTTCCACAAGTTTAGTGTAGTTTAGTTTAGAGATACAGCCCGGAAACAGGCCCTGTGGCCCACCGGGTCCGCGCAGGCCAGCGATCCCCGCACACTAACACCGTCCTACACACACTAGGGACAGTTTACACTTACATCAAACCAATGAACCTACAAAATTGTATGTCTTTGGAGCGTTAGAGGAAACCGAAGATCCCGGAGAAAACCCACGCGGTCACGGGCAGAAGGTACAAATTCCGTACGGACTGCACCCATTTAGAACGCAGACGAGAAAACACATTTTCTCACAGAGAGTGGTGAGTCTGTGGAATTCTCTGCCTCAGAGGGCGGTGGAGGCCGGTTCTCTGGATGCTTTCAAGAGAGAGCTAGATAGGGCTCTTAAAAATAGCGGAGTCAGGGGATATGGGGAGAAGGCAGGAACGGGGTACTGATTGGGGATGATCAGCCATGATCACATTGAATGGCGATGCTGGCTCGAAGGGCCGAATGGCCTACTTCTGCACCTATTGTCTATTGTCTATAACCAAGTCTAAGGTCGAGGGCCATTTGTTCATCTTAATCCAATTCATTAATTCATTCCCCTAACGCACTTTCAATTGTTATCGGATTTCAACAGCTTCGTTTTCCTAGAGTGCTAGGTGTTTCGGAAGAAAACTTTGGTTGCACGAAGATTTGGTTGGTATAGATAGGGTATAGATAGACAGTCTGGGGAAACCATTTTTCCCCAGGGTGAAAATGTCTGAGACTAGCGGGCATAGCTTTAAAGTGATAGAGGCAATGGCTAAAGGTTAAATGTACAGGGCACAATTTTTTACACGGAGGGTGGAGGGTGCCTGGAACACCCTGCCGGGGGTGATATGGGAGGCAGATACGATAGTGACATTTAAGAGGTTTTTAGGTAGGCTCGTGGATACGCAGAGAATGGCGGGATATGGATTATGTGCAGACAGATGAGGTCGAGTTTTTGTCACAAAATTGAGGACCTTGTTTGAGATATAATTTTGGTTAAAAAAAAAACCTAAAGTTACATAAACCCGAAACGTCACCTATACCTTTTCTCCAGAGATGCTGTCTGTCCCGCTGAGTTACTCCAGAATTTTGTGTCTATCTTCGCTTTAAACCAACATCTGCAGTTCCTTCCTACAACCACCAACGTTGCAACGGTATAAGGATGCATTTCCATTCTAAAAACCCACTTTTGCTTTGACTGTTTCAGGGAGACCAGAACCACCTTCTGACATAAAGTATTCCTGGATATCTGGAAGGCTACATCTGCAAAGGAGAGCTCAGGAGAAATACCTGTATCAGATAGCAATCAGAAAAGTTGGAACCATAGAATGGCGTTTGGTAAGTCAAGTAAACCCTTCGAATTACATACAAGAGTCAAGAGAGTTTTATTGTCATGTGTCCCAGATAGGACAACGACATTCTTGCTTGCTGCAGCACGACAGAATATGTAAACCTAATGAAGAACAGGAGATAAAAGTTCAGTGGGTCTATAGACCATAGACCATATATATATACACACAATAAATAAACAGAAAAAGTGAAATAGTAATAATAGACTTATTGTTCAGAGCTTATTTGATGTCGTGTTTAATAGCCTGATGGCTGTGGGGAAGTAGCTGTTCCTGAACCTGGATGTTGATGCATAAATGTCAATGTATGCAGCACGGTGGCACAGGGGTAGAGTTGCCACTTTACAGCGCCAGAGACCCGAGTTCGATCCTGACGACGGGTGCTGTCTGTAAGGAGTTTGTTCGTTCTCCCCGCAACCGCGTGGGTTTTCCCCATGTGCTCCGGTTTCTTCCCACACTTCTAAGACGTGCAGGTTTGTGGGTTAATTGGCTTGGCGTAAATGTAAATTGTCTCTAGTGTGAGATGCTAGTGTACGGGATACTAGTGTACGGGGAAATCGCCGATCAGAGCGTAGTCGGTGGGCCAAAGGGCACGTTTCCACGCTGTTTCTCAATAGACAATAGACAATCGACAGTAGGTGCAGGAGGAGGCCATTCGGCCCTTCCAGCCAGCACCGCCATTCAATGTGATCATGGGTGATCATCCCTAATCAGTACCCCATTCCTGCCTTCTCCCCATATCCCTGACTCCGCTATCTTTAAGAGCCCCATCTAGCTCTCTCTTGAAAGTATCCAGGGAACCGGCCTCCACCGCCCTCTGAGGCAGAGAATTCCACAGGATCACATTCTCTGTACATCTGTATAAATTAAGGGTCTTTCAAAAAAGAATGAGAAATGAATTAAAAATCATAAATAAAGCATGATCATTTTTGAAGGCATAGCATTCTGATCGTGACATCTGTTCATTTGGTACCTTATGTTCCTTGGGATAATGAACTTAGCAAATACATGCAGTGTTGAGTTTAGTTTAGGTTGGGGATACAGTGTGGAAGCCGGCCTTTCGGCCCAACTTGCCCACACCGACCAACGTGTCCCATCTACACTAGTCCCACTTGCCTGCATATCTCTCTAAACCTGTCCTACCCATGTACCTGTCTAAATGTTTCTTAAACGTTACGATAGTCCCTGCCTCAACTACCTCCTCCGGCAGCTCATTTGATCCACTTTCCATCCTTTGTGTGGAAAAAGATACCCCTCAGATTCCTATTATATCTTTCTCCCTTCACCTTAAACCTAGGAATAGGAATAGGAATACTTTATTGTCACATGTGACTAGGCACAGTGAGATTCTTTGCTTGTACAAATAGCGGACATCTACAGCGTTGACAATGTTACAAAGCACGCCGGCTCCTCCTTTTGTCCCCCGTCCCCCCCACCACAGCAGTTCCCCCCACGCCGAGTCCCCATTGTCCATTGTTCTTCCCCTCCCCCCTCACGGTGGTTCTCCACGCTCTCATCGACCATCGACCGCGGGTCAACCCGCGAGGGACCGCCCGCCGCCGTGAGGCTTCACCACCGCCAGGGCCCCATCATCGCGAGCCTTCACCGCTGCCCTCTGGTTCTCGATTCCCTTACTCTGGAACAGACAATCTGTGCGTCTACCCAATCTATTCCTCTCGTGATCTCGTTCGCCCCTGGTGACAGCCATAGAATTATAAGCACGGAAACAGGCCCCTCAACACAACTCGTCCATGCTCACTGAATCGTGCCTTAACAGTTAATGTGCCGGCCACCACCATCTCCATCCCTGCTGCACACAGTCAAAACTAATTTTGTATACAAAATCATGAGGGGAATAGATCGGGTAGATGCACTTTTACCCAGAGTAGGGGAATCGAGGACCAGAGGACATAGGTTCAAGGTCAAGGGGAAAAGATTTAATAGAAATCCGAGGGGTAACTTTTTCACACAGAGGGAGGTGGGTGTATGGAACGAGCTGCCGGAGGAGGTAGTTGAAGCGGGGACTATCCCATCGTTTAAGAAACAGTTGGGCAGGTACATGGATAGGACAGGTTTGGAGGGATATGGACCAAGCGCAGGCTGGGACATTGTGGGCGAGCTGGGCCGAAGGGCCTGTTTCCGCACTATTAGTCTATGACTAGTTAAATTATACCATCTACAACAGGGGTCGGCTACCTGCGGCCCCCGGGCCTAATTCGGTCCGTAAACCAAAATCATCCGGCCCGCAGACTTCCGTCATCTCCAGTACCTGGAATGTTTAAGAAAGAACTGCAGATGCTGGAAAAATCCTTCTCTCCAGAGATGCTGCCTGTCCCACTGAGTTACTCCAGCTATTTGTGACTATCTTCGGTTTAAACCAGCATCTGCAGTTCCTTCTTACACATAAGATCATGGGTGATAGGAGCAGAATTAAGATATTCGGCCCATCAAGTCTACTCCGCCATTCAATCATGGCTGATCTATCTCTCCCTCCTAACCCCATTCTCCCCATAACCTCTGACACCCGTACTAATCAAAAATCTATCTGTCTCTGCCTTAAATATATCCACTGACTTGGCCTCCACAGCCTTCTGTGGGAAAGAATTCCACAGATTCACCACCCTCTGACAAAAGTAATTTCTCCTCATCTTACCGTCCTAAAAGAACATCCTTTAATTCTGAGGCGAAGACCTCTGGTCCTAGACTCTCCCACTCGTGGAAACATCCTCTCCACATCCACTCTATCCAAGCCTTTCACTGTTCTGTACGTTTCAATGAGGTCCCCACCTCATCCTTCTAAACTCCAGCGAGTTCGGGTCCAGTGCCGACAAACGCTAATCATAGGTTAACCCACTCATTCCTGGGATCATTCTTGTAAACCTCCTCTGGACCCTCTCCAGAGCCAACACGTCCTTCCTCAGATATGGTGCTCAAAATTGCTCACAATATTCCAAATGCGGCCTGACCAGCGCCTTAAAGAGCCTCAGCATTACATCCCTGTTTTTATATTTAAGCCCTCTTGAAATAAATGCTAGCATTGAGTTTACTTGCGAGTTACCAGAGGAAGGAGATAGTTAAGGCCAGTGCTATAACAGCATTTAAAAGACGCATGGACAGGTGCATGGATAGGAAAGGTTTAGAGGGATATGAGCCAAATGTTGACAATAGGTCTATCTGGGGCATGTTGATCGGCATGGATGAGTTTGGCCGAAGGGCCTGTTTCCGTGGTGTATGACTTGACCACAAATGTATGGATCTGATAACGCTTTGAATGTAAAGACTGAACAACGCTATGAATGTAAAGAAATCCATGCATTATTTTTTTGTTTTGCTTTTCTTGAATACATTTTAACGAATAAGATTTTTTTTGTTGAAATATAAAAAGTATACATATTCTGGACAGGGATTGCTGTCCACGTCCACCCCTGATTTTTTGGTACCTCCTATAATCCAGACAAAATCACGGGAGGGCACACCCCCCCCCCCCCCCCCCCTTCCCCCTCCACCCCGGAGGTCCCCCCAAAAATGTGCCGCCTAGGCCGGGTGAGGCGGCCGATCTCGAGCCTAATCGGGACTTCCGCGGCCAAACGACGGGTGAAATTTGCCCCCTGCGGCCGGGGCTCTGGAACTCCTGCCCGGCCAGAGCCTGCCGATCCGTTCCCATAGCCGACTTCCGAGGCCGACTTTGCGGCCCGGTATCTCGGCCCCTCAGCGGCCTGGGCGGATCATTCCGGAATCTGCACTGGAATTGCATTATTATAAATGATTGTAAGCTCCCCAGAAGCTCCATATTGTTCCCTATACCCTCCATCTATGCACGGCGGAAGGCTCGATTGTAATCATCTACGTAGTCTTTGACTTGATAGCACGCAAACAAAAGCAACATATTCACTGTACCCAAGTACGCGTGGCAATAATAAACTAAAGTAAACATTAGATAGAAAAATGTAATCGTACATTTTGGAACAAGAACACAAACATTAATTGTATCATTGTTTCCAAAGTTTAATTTCACACAGGCTGGAACGATTGATGAGTTGGAACAACCCGCAGCTTATGAATTTAAGGCACGCTGTAAAACTATCTCTGCTACCAGCTTGTGGAGTTTGTGGAGCCATGTGAACTATGTCCCTCCAGGTATGTAGTCATTACATCTAGAATGGATGCCGGGGCCTGAGTTATAGGGAGAGGTTGGGCAGGAGAGGATTTTATTCCTGTAGGCACAGAAAATGCTTCCAAGATTGGGTGGGCGTGGTGGTGCAGCGGTAGAGTTGCTGGCTTAAGGGCCTGTCCCACTTGAGCTTAATTTGCGCGCCATTTATGCGACATCCTAAAAATTGGTTGGCACGTCATGACCTGTGGTGAGGCACGGTGGCGTATGCAGTGATGCGCGGTAACGCGTGGCACCCCAGGATTTGGAAGACTCAAATTCCACTTGCGCCACCTGCGTAACTTATCCCTTGCGCACGCTGACGTACTGACGGCGTACATGTAGCGCGTGGTAATGCATGGTTACGCACGAACGTTGCCTATGCTAATTTATTATGCATCACCGTGTGTCAACGTTCGTAACCATGTGCCGCCTGTATGCCAACGGCGCGCCATTTCCGTGTCATTTGAGCGCAGCACGACGTAACCACCCGGGTATAAAGCGTGCATAGTTTTGAAATTTTTTCACTGGGAAAATCCTTGCCACGGAGATCGGACTAAGTATGAACGACATCGCAAATGGCTCCCAAAGGGGGCAGGGCCCTCAAGAGCACTTGGCGCGCGACTGTCGTACTGCTAGACGATTTTCGCGCGACAGTCGCCAGGGACCCGGGTTCGATCCTGACTACATGTGCTGTCTGTACGCTGTTTCTCCCCGTGACCTGCGTGGGTTTTCTCCGAGATCTCCGGTTTCCTCCCACGCTCCAAAGACGTGCAGGTTTGTAGGTTAACTGGCTTTGGTAAAGATTGTAAATTGTTCCCTAGTGTGTGTAGGATAGTGTTAATGTGCGGGGATGGCTGGTTGCTGTGGACTCGGTGGGCCGAAGGGCCTGTTTCCGCGCAGTATCTCTAAATTTAACTAAACTAAACTAAAATGGCAGCCAACCCAGGTGACTATTAGCCACAGAAGCCGATCCATCATCACATATTGCAATCGCTCCACACTCTTACTTCTCTACTCCTATAGCACCATTTCTTACTTTAACAATGATCAACTGAACCATCCTACCACAACCAGTGCTGAACTACTATCTACCTCATTGGTGATCCTCGGACTATCCTTGATCGGACTTTACTGCCTTTACCTTGCACGAAACCTAATTGCACTAAACGTAATCCCTACCATCGAGGGGATCTATCGCAGTCGCTGCCTCAAAAAGGCTGGCAGCATCATCAAGGACCCACACCACCCTGGCCACGCACTCATCTCCCCTGCTACCTTCAGGTAGAAGGTACAGGAGCCTGAAGACTGCAACGTCCAGGTTCAGGAATAGCTACTTCCCCACAGCCATCAGGCTATTAAACTCAATTGAAACAAATCTCTAAACACTAATAGACCATTATCTGTCTATTTGCACTTTATCTGCTTTATGTGTGTATATATTATATATGGACTCACTGATCTATGTTCTGTATTCGTGCCTACTATATTCCGTTGTACTGATGCAAAGCAAGAATGTCATTGTCCTATCTGGGACGCATGACAATAAACTCTCTAGACTCTTGTATCTATACACCATGGACTGCTCGATTGCAATCATGTATTGTCTTTCCGCTGACTGGTTAGCACGCAACAAAAGCTTTTCACTGTACCTCGGTACACGTGGCAGTAAACTAAACTAAACTGATCTGGAAAAATATTAGTTTTATAGAGGTGTATGTATGTGATCATGAGGGGAGTAGATAGTGTGAAAATGCACACAATCTTTTTCCCATCTTAGGGGAATCTAGAACCAGGCCCGCTACAACCCGCTGAGTTTCTCCAGCATTTTTTGTCTGATCGTTGATGTCTCTAACTTCAAGTAACCCTTGCATTCCGTCTCACCACCTCCCCCCCTCTTTCCCCCACGCTAGTCGATACCAGTTCTACTATTCGCATCCTTGTGTCGCTAACGGAGATAGTGATCGATTTTCAGGAAGTGAAGCACATTTTGCATTGACATTATCAGGCCACTGAATCATCCTACCACAACGAGGGAGTAGTCCTGAACTACTATCTACCGCGAAGAGATAGAGCTCTTCAAGATAGCAGTTAGGGGATATGGGGAGAAGGCAGGAACGGGGTACTAATTGGGGATGATCAGCCATGATCACAGTGAATGGCGGTGCTGGCACGAAGGGCCGACTGGCCTACTCCTGCACCTATTGTCTATTGTCATTGAGACCCTCGGACTATCTTTGATGGGATGTTACTGGCTTTACCTTGCAATAAATGTTATTCCCTTATCATGTCTCTTTGCACAGTAAATGGCTCGATTGTAATCATGTAAAAACTTTCCGCTAACTGGTGTTTATAGCACGCAACAAAAGCTTTTCACTATCCATATCTGCCTCAAAAATATCCATTGACTTGGCCTCCACAGCCTTCGAGGACTGCAGATTTTTTTTATTGATGATACAGATTGTCTCCAAATTGATATGCTGTTAATAGGCTAGTAAATGCTGGGTGTCAGGGTTTGCAATATAAATCAGCAATTAGACACAGGGGTGGTGGATCATGATCTCAGCTCTATTCATTATTTGGCCTCTATTGAACAAGCCCAGTGTGTGTTCATGGAGTTTAATATGTGAGCTGGTGCTGTCAGGGATATTCATTGACAAAGAAACATAGAAAACAGGTGCAGGAGTAGGCCATTCGGCCCTTCGAGTCAGCACCGCCATTCAATATGATCATGGCTGATCATCCAAAATCAGTACCCCGTTCCTGCCCTCTCCCCATATCCCTTGATTCCATTAGCCCTAAGAGCTAAATCTAAGTCTCTCTCTTGAAAAATTCAAGTGAATGGTGATATGGTGAAAGAATACTTTTTGACAAACATATGAAGCACTGTCTTAACTTTTGCTAATTCACTGTTGTCAACCTTTGATTCCAAGCCTTACCTAAGCAGTTTTGATTGATGAAGAGCCTTGTGTTATGCAAGTTAATAAGTTGTAGGATAGAAGTTGGGAGGTCATGTTGCCGTTGTATAAGACATGGAAACATAGAAACATAGAAAATAGGTACAGGAGTAGGCCATTCAGCCTTTCAAGCCTGCACCACCATTCAATGTGATCATGGCTGATCATCCAACTCAGTATCCCGTACCTGCCTTCTCTCCATACCCCCTGATCCCTTTACCCACAAGGGCCACATCTAACTCCCTCTTAAATATAGCCAATGAAGTGGCCTCAACTACTTTCTATGGCAGAGAATTCCACAGATCCACCACTCTCTGTGTGAAAAATGTTTTTCTCATCTCGGTCCTAAAAGATTTCCCCCTTATCCTAAAACTGTGACCCCTTGTTCTGGACTTCCCCAACATCGGGAACAATCTTCCTGCATCTAGCCTGTCCAACCCCTTAAGAATTTTGTAAGTTTCTATAAGATCCCCCCTCAATCTTCTAAATTCCAGCGATTACCAGTCTATCCAGTCTTTCTTCATATGAAAGTCCTGCCATCCCAGGAATCAGTCTGGTGAACCTTCTCTGTACTCCCTCTATGGCAAGAATGTCTTTCCTCAGATTTGGAGACTAAAACTGTACGCAATACTCCAGGTGTGGTCTCACCAAGACCCTGTACAACTGCAGTAGAACCTCCCTGCTCCTATACTCAAATCCTTTTGCTATGAATGCTAACATACCATTCGCTTTCTTCACTGCCTGCTGCACCTGCATGCCTACTTTCAATGACTGGTGTACCATGACACCCAGGTCTCATTGCATCTCCCCTTTTCCTAATCGGCCACCATTCAGATAATATACTACTTTCCTGTTTTTGCCACCAAAGTGGATAACCTCACATTTATCCACATTATACTGCATCTGCCATGCATTTGCCCACTAGACGTTTTGTGAAACCGCATTTAGAACATTGCGTTCAGTTCTGGGTACCATGTTATAGGAAAGATGTTGTCAAGCTGGAAATAAGCAGGCTATTCCTTGGAGCACAGGAGGATGAGGGGTGATCTTGTAGAGTTGTCAAAAATCATGAGATTAATAGATTACGAGTCTCTTGCCCAGAGGTTGGGAAATGGAGAACCACAGGACATAGGTTTAAGGTGAGGGGGGAAAGAGTTAATAGGAATCTGAGGGGTAACTTTTTCACACAAAGGTGTATGGAACGAGCTGCTGGAGGAGCTGGTTGAGGCTGGGACTAACCCAACATTTAAGAAACATTTGGACGGGTACATGGATATGACAGGTTTGGAGGGATATGGACCAAACAGGCAGGTGGGACTAGTGAAGCTGGGACATTATTGGCCGGTGTGGGCAAATTGGGCTGAAGGGCCTGTTTCCACACTGTATGACTCTATATGAAGCACAGTATTAACTTTTGCTAATTAGACAATAGGTGCAGGAGTAGGCCATTTGGCCCTTCGAGCCAGCACCGCCATTCAATGTGATCATGGCTGATCATCCCCAATCAGTGCCATTGTCAGCCTGTGATTCCAAGCCTTTGCCGTGCAGTTATAAATGATAAAGAGTCTTGTCGTAAGTAAGTTCATAAGTTCATAAGTAGGAGCAGACATTAGGCCATTCGGCCAAACAAGTCTTGCCCGTCATTCATGACTGATGTATCTTTCCCTCTCAACCCCATTCTCCTGCCTTCTCCCCATAACCCCTGACACCTGTACTAATCAAGAATCTGTCAATCTCCGCCTTAAAAATATCCATTGACTTTGCCTCCACAGCCGTCTGTGGCAACGAATTCCACAGATTCACCACCCTCTGACTAAAGAAATTCCTCCTCATCTCCTTTCTAAAGGTATGTCCTTTTATTCTGAGGCTACGGCCTCTGGTCCTAGACTCTCCCACAAGTGGAAACATCCTCTCCACATCCACTGTACTGCGGTCTTGTGGGTTGAATAGTGAAGGGAATGATACAAGAGCTTTTTAGTTTAATTCAGAGATACAGAACGGAAGCAGGCCCTTCGGCCCACTGAGTCCACTCCGACCAGCGATCCCCGCACACTAACACTACCCTACACATACTAGGGACAATTTACACTTTTACCAAGCCAATTAACTTACAAACCTCTATGGAGTGTGGGAGGAAACCAGAGCACCTGGGGAAAACCCACACGATCACGGGGAGAACGTACAAAGTCCGTACAGACGGCACCCGTAGTCAGGATCGAACCCAGGTCTCTGGCGCTGTGAGGCAGCAACTCTACCGCTGCACCACTGTTGCAGTGGCAAACAAATGTTCAATGTGTTTTAATTAGTTCCTGAAAATAGTTAATAGTAATCATGGTAATCTCTTGCCCAGAGTCGGGGAATCGAGAATCAAGAACCACATAAGTTTAAGGTAAAGTAGCAATGTTACAACATTTTGAGATTTTAAAAATCAAGTCTGCAATTTATCCCATCAGATAAAGCATAAAAATAAGTTTAATTTGACACCTAATTCACTTTCATATCTTCAGTATTAAAAAAAGTTATGGCCTTTTTCATACTTTAGCATGTTGTTCCCTATTGACTTTCCATTGACTTTACTCAAAAGCTGTGATCGAGGACGGTTAAAAGCCCATAACTTTCTTAAAAATTATGAGAACTCAATGAAATTTTCAGTTATTATAGATTGAAGCATTCTGAAACAAATATGAAACAATCTTACTTGGATGACCTGAAATTAAAGCATATAATTAGTTAGTTACCTAATTGTAGCTAATTACAATATTCAATTACTAGATCCAAACATCTATCCATTTCAGCCATTCCTCTGAAAGGCGCCAAAGTCGCGCACACGGGGAGCGGCAGAACTGCAGCGCCGCTCAAGGTAGGTATTGTAACATACCTAGGTAAAGGGGGAAAGATTTAACATGAATCTGAGGAGTAATTTTTTCACACAAAGGGCGGTGGGACAGAGGAGGTAGTTGAGGCTGGGACTATCCCAACGTTTAAGAAACAGTTAGACAGGTACATGGATAGGACAGATTTGGAGGGGTTTGGACCAAACATGGGCAGGTGGGACGTGTGGGCGAGTTGGGCCGAAGGGCCTGTTTCCATGCTGTATGACTATAACACTAGATGTGAATTGTGAAGCCAGAGGAATGAATGTAGGTGGGGGGGGGGGGGGTGGTGAAGTAGGTGCAAGAGGAATAGGGAGAAGTAGTAGCTACTCACCCTTCAGAGTGTTATTTTGAAGTTCCTTTGGAATAACTTTTGAATGCGTAATATGCGTTTCGTTTCCAATCACCGGTCCCCAGTCAATGATATATTTTGTCCTTTTCCCCTTCATTGTATAACTCTATGACATGCGAACGGAGGTGATTAGTTTACTGTATCTTGGCATCATGTTCAGCACATACATTGCGGACCGAAGGGCCTTCTCCTGTGCCGTACTATTTCCCGTTCAAAATTCTATGGCAATCCTACAACTCACCAGCAGCTGTGAATAATATTAAATCAAAAATCAAATTCCACAAAAATTGAGATAATTTGTAATTCATTATAGGTGGCAGATGTTTAAGAAAGAACTGCAGATGCTGGAAAAATCTAAGGTAGACAAAAATGCTGGAGAAACTCAGCGGGTGAGGCAGCATCTATGGAGCAAAGGAATAGGCGACGTTTCGGGTCGAGACCCTTCTTCAGACATTTCACCGCAGATTTGCCCAGCACATTGTCAAGATTAGCTCCTTATTTCAGAATACTTTTAGTCCAGCCTATAGATACCAAGTTCAAGTTCACATTTATTGTCACACGCACCAATTAAGGTACAGTGATATTTGAGTTACCATACAGCCACACAAGTAAAAAGAACACAATACGCGATAGAATTTAACATAAACATCCACCACAGTGGAATCTGCTTAACAAATTCAAGAGCTCTCTAACTCGTGTTTAGAATGTACGTAGCGGGTAGGACTGAGGACGTCTCTTAAACGCTAACGGCAGGTACTCGGGAAACGCGATAAGCTCGTGAAGACTCGTGAAGATTTTTCAACATGTTGAAAAATGTCTCCGAGAGCCCCGATTATCCAGGAGCGGCTAATACCGTAATTCTCCGAGTTCGAATCAGGGGAAACTCGGGAGAACTCTTGAATTACCTCGCACAGTTCACCCGTGGTTGGGGGGGGGGGGGGAATGAACCCTCCGCAGTCGCCGCTGCAGACGGCCCGATGTATAAGCCCTCTCATCGGGATGATCCAAACTCTGACGAAGGGACGGATCAGAACACACACGCTCCGCGCCTTGGAGTTCGCGAATCGGCCGCTGCTTACTCCGGAGACCACGGCTTCACGATGTTAAAGACATACTACTTGTAGATCCTGATTATGTGTTACGGTATTGATGCGAAAATATGTCAACGAAATACAACGATTTCATTTTGAGTGAGGAAGAGCGTGTCATGTTTGTGCTCGGGTTTCTGATGGAGATCAATTGAGTCTAGTTTTGCCCCTGGAAGATCTTAACCCTGCAGCGAACCTGCATTATATTATAGAATCATTTGTTTAAGAAAGAACTGCAGATGTTGGAAAAATCGAAGGTAGATAAAGAACTCAGCAGGTGAGGCAGCATCTATAGAGCGAAGGAATAGAGGAGGTATTAATTGGGGACGATCAGCCATGATCGCAATGAATAGCGGTGCTGGCTTGAAGGGCCGAATGGCCGCCTCCTGCACCTATTTTCTATGTTTCTAGGAGGTAGAACTTCTTTAAGTAAGTAAGTTTATTGGCCAAGTATTCACATACAAGGAATTTGCCTTGGTGCTCCGCCCACAAGTAACAACATGACATACAGTGACAGTTACGAATTACTCAGAAAACACTAAACTTTAATAATAATAAAACATTAATGATAAAACACCATTGATCAAGCATGTGAACCAACAAAATACCAGATCAAAGGGAGGCTACAGATTTTTGGCTGTTGAGTCGAGCAACTACTCGTGGATAAAAACTGTTTTTATGTCTGGCTGTGGCAGCTTTGACAGTCCGGAGTCGCCTTCCAGAGGGGAGTGATTCAAAGAGTTTGTGACCAGGGTGAGAGGGATCAGATTCAAGTCAAGTCAAGTTTATTCGTCACATACCCATACGGGATGTGCAGTGAAATGAAAAGTGGCCGTGCCTGCGGACTTTGTGCAACAACAAGCAAACAAACTACAAACAGAATCACATGTTCTTTTTCATATTAAATATTGTGGGCGGTATTGTGGTACAGTAAGTTAGTAGAGTTAGTCCCTGGTGAGGTAGGAGTTTACAGTCCGAATGGCCTCTGGGAAGAAACTCCTTCTCATCCTCTCCGTTCTCACAGCATGGCAACGGAGGCGTTTGCCTGACCGTAGCAGCTGGAACAGTCCGTTGCAGGGGTGGAAGGGGTCTTCCATTATCTTATTGGCTCTGGAGTTGCACCTCCTGATGTATAGTTCCTGCAGAGGGGCGAGAGAAGGCACAAACGCACTACTCTCTGCAGAGCCTTCTTGTCCTGGGCAGAGCAATTCCCAAACCAGATTGTAATATTTTCGGACAAGATGCTTTCCACAGCCGCAGAGTAGAAGCACTGGAGGATCCTCGGAGACACTCTGAATTTCCTCAATTGCCTGAGGTGGTAAAGGCGCTGCCTTGCCTTACTCACAAGTGCTGCAGTGTGCAATGTCCATGTCATATCCTCAGAGATATGGACTCCCAGGTATTTAAAACAGCTCACCCTATCCACAGTATCCCCATTTATCCTCAATGGGTTGTACGTCCTTGGATGATGTGCCCTCCTAAAGTCCACGATCAGCTCCTTCGTTTTTTTGATGTTCAAGAGGAGGCTGTTGTCCTGACACCAGAGTGCCAGATCAGCCACCTCCTCCCGGTAGGCCTTCTCGTCGTTGTCTGAGATCAGGCCCACAACCGCAGCGTCATCAGCAAACTTGATTATCGAGTTGGAGCTGAACCTAACCACACAGTCATGTGTGTACAGGGAGTACAGTAGGGGGCTGAGGACGCAACCCTGGGGGGATCCTGTGCTCAGGGTGAGAGACTTCAATGTATTCCATCCCATATTGACTACCTGGGGCCTGGCGGTGAGAAAGTCCAGGACCCAGGCACACAGGGGGGTGTTGAGCCCTAAATCCAGTAGCTTCGCGGCCAGTCTGGTGGGGACTATCGTCTCCTGGCCCTTGCAGTGTACAGTACATCCTAAGTTATTATATTACAGAATCATCTCCTTTTCACCACCAGTTTCTTCCCAGCTGTTTTCATGCAACTAAACCATCCAACCACAACCAGAGACCAGAGACCAGTCCTGAACTACTAGCTGCCTCTGATGTTCCTCCGACTATCCTTGACCGGACGTTGCTGGCTTCACCTTGCACGAAACGTTATTCCCTTCATCACGTAGCTATACACTGCAACTGGACCGACGGAATCATGCGATGTATCTCCGCTGACTGGTTAGCACACAAACAAAAAGCTTGTCACTGTACCTCGGTACGCGTGACAATGAACTAAACTGAAATGTCGCCTGTTCCTTTTCTCCCGAGATGCTGCCTGACCCGCTGAGTTACTCCAGCGTTTTTGTGACTATCTTCCGTTGTTTGTTTCTGCTGCTTATGCAGTGATAATCTCTTGCTCGGTGATAGCGGACAAACAGTAATACTAGATACCAAAGTAGGGCTTCTTTCATGGAGAAATGAAAGTGAAAAACATGTTTTTTTTCCTGCTTTATCGCAGAGCTTGTGTACAAGCTGCAGATAGACGCACCAGTGATTACTTTGCTGACCAACCCAGGGAGACGTTCCGTTTTCATACATTGGGAGGTATGTATGATATTTGCAATTTTTCTTTTCAGAGCAGTGGCCCCTATCGTCTTATGCAATTATTTGGGGTGGCACGGTGGCGCAGCGGTAGAGTTGCTGCCTTATGGGCCTGTCCCACTTACGCAATCTTTTCGGAGACTTCTAACACCCGTCGGGGGTCGTTGCAGGGTCGGCGAAAATGTTCAACATGCTGAAAATCCGGAGGCAACCAGAAAGACGTTACGACTCTTTGATCGACTGAGGAGACGACTCGCGACCATACAGGCGACATGTCGCAGGGTGAAGCCTGTATGGTCGTGAGTCGGACCTTGTTCTGGACGCCGCTGGGTTTTCAACATGTTGTAAATTTTCGGCGACCTGTCAACGACCTACGACGGGCGGTGGCGGCAGTCGCCAAAAAGGTTGCGTGAGTGGGACAGGCCCGTCACAGTGGCAGAGTCCCCGGTTTCATCCTGACTACGGGTGCTTGCCTGTACGGAGCTTGTGACCCGCGTGAGTTTTCTCCGAGATCTTCCGTTTCCTCCCACACCCCAAAGACGTAGGGGAACCCATGCAGGTCACGGGGAGAACGTACTAACTCCGTACAGACGGCGCCCGTGGTCAGGATGGAACCCGAGTCTCTGGCGCTGTGAGGCAGCAACTCTACCGCTGCCACCTGGTTAATCCCACATTCCAAAGACATCAGTTTTGTAGGTTTTAAAGAAGGAACTGCAGATGCTGGAGAATCGAGGGTACACAAAAAGCTGGAGAAACTCAGCGGGTGCAGCAGCATCTAAGGAGCGAAGGAGATAGGCGACGTTTCGGGTCGAGACCCTTCTTCAGACTGGTCAGGGATCAGGGAAACGAGAGATATAGACGGTGATGTGGAGAGATAAGGAACAATGAGTGAAAGATATGCAAAAAAGTATCGGTGATGAAGGGAACAAGCCATTGTAAGCTGTTTGTGGTGTGAAAATGAGAAGCTGGTGCGACTAGGGTGGGGGAGGGAGATAGAGATAGAGGGAATGCCAGGGCCCGAGGGCTGAGGGAGAGGTGGGAAGGGGAGGAGACAGCAAGGGTTAACAGAATTGAGAAAATTCAATATTCAAGCCCAAAGGATGCAGACTCCCCAAGCGGAATATGAGGTGCTGTTCCTCCAGCTTGCGGTGTTGCTCACTCTGGCCGTGGAGGAGGCCCAGGACCGAGAGGTCGGATGTGGAATGGGAGGGGGAGTTGAAGTGCTGAGCCACCGGGAGGTCGGGTTGGTTATTGCGGACCGAGCGGAGGTGTTCGGCGAAGCGATCGCCAAGCCTCCGCTTGGTCTCACCGATATAGATCATCTGGCATCTGGAGCAGCGGATGCAGTAGATGAGGTTGGAGGAGGTGCAGGTGAACCTCTGTCGGACCTGGAAGGACTGCTTGGGTCCCTGAAAGGAGTGGAGGGGGGAGGTGAAGGGACAAGTGTTGCATTTCTTGCGGTTGCAAGGGAAAGTGCCCGGGGAAGGGGTAGAGTGGGAGGGGAGGGAAGAATTGACAAGGGAGTTGCGGAGGGAGCGGTCTTTGCGGAAGGCAGACGGGGGGGAGATGGTAAGATGTGGCGGGTGGAGGGGTCACGTTGAAGGTGGCGAAACTGGCGGAGGACTATATGTTGTATTTGCCGGCTGGTGGGGTGAAAGGTGAGGACCAGGGGGACTCTGCCCTGTTTGCGAGTGGGGGAATGGGGAGCGAGGGCAGTGTTGCGGGGTATGGAGGAGACCCTGGTGCGAGGTTTGTAGGTTTACCTGGCTTCTGGGGTGTAGGATGGAGCTAGTGTACGGGTACTCGCTGGTCGGGTGCGGACATGGTGGGCCTGCTTCCACCCTGTCCAAAGTACCGCCATTAATCTTAGTCAACAAGTGACTCCTCTTGCAGGCTGTAAATGATTCAAGGCATGTTCACACGGGGTACAACATCACCATCGAAAGGTTACCAGCACAACCCAGAAACATGAAGAACACTTCACAAGTAGACAGAGAGAAATATAATCTCACGCTCTCACATGCACCATATAAAGTGCGGATTCAAGCTTACAACTCGGTTAGCTATTCCCCTCCAAGTGAGATCGTGATCTCGCCTTACAACCCAATAGGTAAGCGAATCTTTTGAATCAACGAGTGTCTTATCACTTGTTGTCAATTGCTTGATTTTAAAAAAAATTTTTTACTTACATTGTAACCTCAATTTTACGCAGAGCTAAGAAACAAGATAACTGCCACAGCACTTGGGAATAACAGCCTTTTCATTAGTTGGAATCCAATGAAGGTAAAAAGGACAAAATACGTCATTGACTGGGGCCCGGTGATTGAAACGAAGCGAATATTACGCATTCAAAAGTTATTCCAAAGGAACTTCAAAATTACACTCTGAAGGGTGAGTAGCCACTATTCCTCTTGCACCTACTTCATCCCCCCCCCTCCCCCCAACATTCATTCCTCTGGCTTCACAATTCGCGACTAGTGTCATAGAGTTATACAGCGTGGAAACAGGCCCTTTGGCCCAACTCGCCCACACATCCCAACTACACTTGTCCCACCTGCCCATGTTTGGTCCATATCCCTCCAAACCTGCCCTATCCATGTACCTGTCGAACTGTTTCTTAAATGTTGGGATGGTCCCTGCCTCTACTACCTCCTCTGACAGCTTGTTCCATACACCCACCACCCTCTTGCCTCCACCGCCCTCTCAGGCAGAGAATTCCACAGACTCACCACTCTGTGAGAAAAAGTGTTTCCTCGTCTCCGTTCTAAATGGCTTACTCCTTATTCTTAAACTGTGGGCCTTGGTTCTGGACTCCCCCAACATCGGGAACATGTTTCCTGCCTCCAGCGTGTCCAAGCCCTTAACAATCTTACATGTTTCAATGAGATCCCCACGAAGGTTGCCCTGCTTGCGACCGCGGACATCCAGATCAGACCCCTCCCACACGTCGTGAATGACTGCCCACTGGGCTTTTCCCTGGGGGCATCAAAGCCCATCCACCCAGTAACTGATGCTGTCCTGGCCTGGCCTTGCCCTACAACTTTAGGCTGTGCACGCCTACACAAGTGGAAGGTCTAAAAAGTTTGTACGTTCTCCCCGTGACCTGCGTGGGGTTTTCTGCGGGTGCTCCGGGTTTCCTCCAACTTTCCAAAGACGTACAGGTTTGTAGGTTAATTGGTTTTGTATCATTGTAAATTGTCCCGAGTGTGTGTCGGATAGTGTCAGTGTACGTGGGGATCGCTGGTCGGCACAGACTGAATGGGCCGAAGGGTCTTTTACACGCTGTATCTCCGAATTAAACTAAATGAAGCTATAAACTAAGATGGGGCAACTCATGATGTGCCATTTTATGTTGCCTGATTGTATTTGATCTCCATTATTTGATCTCCTGTGGAATTACAGTCTTATTTAATTTTCAACGATTCAGGGCAATTTATTCCAAAGCAGCGATACAGAATAATGTTACATAAACGAGCTAAAAAGAGGCAAGAGCTGACTCCAACTGAGGTAACCATTGGGATTGCCGATGTTTACACAGTAGAAGGAAGTATGTGAATCGCAACCTTTTACATTTTTTAATTTTCAATTTCATTTGTTCATTTAAAAAAAAAAAAATAGATCGAGATACTAAACATTTTTTCTCTTTCAATTCAAGCACCAAGAGTTGGTCCCCCCAATATTATGGTCACCGATATTCTGAAATCCTCTGCAATCATAAGATGGGATCACATACCTGAAGATGAATGTCAAGGCTTTCTTCAAGGCTACAAGATCTTTTATTATTCAAGGGATTCCAGCAAAAGCAACCTAACATGTAAGGCCATGCTATAAAATGATACGTGGTACTCAATAGTATCCTCAATAGTAATTGGATTTTATTAAAGGCGGCACAGTGGCACAGCGGTAGAGTTGCTGCCTTACAGCGCCTGAGACCTGGGTTCGTTCCTGACTACTTGAGCCAATTAACCTACAAACATATTTGTCTTTGGAGAGTGGGAGGAAAGAAGGATTTGAAGAAGGATCTCACCTCAAAGTCACCTATTCCTTTTCTCCAGAGATGCCACCTGACCCGCTGAGTTTCTCTAGCTTTTTTCTCTGCCTTTGATTTTTCCAGCATCTGCAGTTAGATAGATAGAGAGAAGATAGAAAATAGGTGCAGGAGGAGGCCATTCGGCCCTTCGAGCCACCACCGCCATTCATTGTGATCATGGCTGATCGTCCCTAATCAATAACCCGTTCCCGCCTTCTCCCCATATCCCTTGACTCCACTAGCCCCTAGAGCTCTATCCCTCTTAAATCCATCCAGTGATTTGGCCTCCACTGCCCTCTGTGGCAGGGAATTCCACAAATTCACCTCTCTCTGGGTGAAAACGTTTTTTCTCACCTCAGTCTTAAATGGCCTCCCTTTTATTCTAAGACTGTGGCCCCTGGTTCTGGATTTGCCCAACATTGGGAATTTCTTTCCTGCATCTAACTTGTCCAGTCCTTTTATAATGTTATATGTTTCTATAATATCCCCCCTCACCCTTCTAAACTCCAGTGAATACAAGCCTAGTCTTTTCAATCTTTCCTCATATGACAGTCCAGCCATCCCAGGGATCAATGTTCTTTTTTAAACCAAGACTATGATTCTTTTACTGATCAGTTTTCCCTGCTGATTCTTTCTTTTCCAAGTCTTGGGAATGCTAATGATTTTATAGCTAGGTTTAGGTTTATTATTGTCCTACATATACCAAAGTGCAATGAAAAGCATTCGTAAACGTGAAGCTCTAATCCCAACAGTTCTAAATTAGCCGTTTATTGGAAGGTTAGGATTTCAGAGTTGGAGATGACCTTTCTTTGGGCGACAGGGCGAAGAGGAAGAGACGGAGAGTAAAATCCAGCCATGGTGGCGCAGCGGTATAGTTGCTACCTCACGGCGCCAGGGACCTGGGTTCGATCCTGACTACGGGAGCTGTCAGTCTGGAGTTTGTGAGTTTTCCCCGCGACCTGTGCGGGTTTTCTCTGGGACCTCCGGTTTCCTCCCACACTCCAAAGCGGTACAGGTTTGTAGGTTCATTGGCGTCTATAAATTGTCGCCAGTGTGAATGATAGTGCTGGTGTATGTGTAAGTGTAAACAGGTCGCTGAAAGGCAAAGCTAAATTAGTTTAGAAGTTTAGAAATGAGTCTGAAGAAGGGTTTCGGCCCGAAACGTTACCTATCTCCTTCGCTCCATAGATGCTGCTGCACCCGCTGAGTTTCTCCAGCATTTTGTGTACCCCCGCTAAATTAGTTTAGTTTAGTTTTGAGATACAGTGCGGTAACAGGCCCTTCGGCCCACCGAGTCCGCACCGACCAGCGATCCCCGCACATTAACACTACCCTACACGCACAAGGGACAATTTACATTTATACCAAGCCAATCAAACTACACAAACCTGAGATAGACACAAAAAGCTGGAGTAACTCAGCGGGTCAGGTGGCATCTCTGGAGAAAAGGAATAGGTGACTTTGAGGTGAGATCCTTCTTCAAATCCTGAGGCAGCATCTGTGGAGCGACAGAGTCGAAGCCTCAAGAAGGTCTCGATAAGAAACGTCGCCTATTCCTTCGCTCCATAGATGCTCCCTCAGCCGCTGAGTTTCTCTAGCTTTTATGTCTACCATAGTTTTAGTTCAGTTTAGTTTAGAGATACAGCTTGGAAACCGGCCCTTCGGCCCACGCTGACCAGCGATCTCCCTATTAACACTATCCTACACACACTGGGGACAATTTACAATTTGACCGAGCCATTTAACCTTTGGAGTGTGGGAGGAAACCGGAGCACCCGGGGGAAAACCAACGCATGGTCACGGGGAGAACGTGCAAACTCTGTACAGACAGCACCCGTAGTCAGGATCAAACCCGGGTCTCTCGTGCTGTGAGGCAACAACTCTACCGCTACACCACCACGTTGCCCTCTATTCGCTTGGCAATCCAGTTGCCCACCACATCCTCTTCCAGATTTTCGATTCTGCTATTCCGCATCGTATCTTTCAGACCTTGCAGCTGTTACAGTGAACTCCTCCACCACAAATTACACACTCGGTGGACTTTTGCAAAAGACCTTCTATGCCCTGGAGATCTCGGGATTCACCAAGGCTGGAGAAGGAGCCAAGAGTCGACTGGTGGCGTTTGAAACCGAGAACTTTGGTAATGTTAACAAAATCATTCTGTTACAGTGAAGAAAGCTAATGGAATGTTGGCCTTCATAACAAGAGGATTTCAGTATAGGAGTAGAGAGGTTCTTCTGCAGTTGTATAGGGCTCTGGTGAGACCACATCTGGCGTATTGTGTACAGTTTTGGTCTCCTAATTTGAGGAAGGACATCCTTGTGATTGAGGCAGTGCGGCGTAGGTTCACGAGATTGATCCCTGAGATGGCGGGACTGTCATACGAGCAAATATTGAAAAGACTAGGCTTGTATTCACTAGAGTTTAGAAAGGATGACGGGAGATCTTATAGAAACATATAAAATTATAAAAGGACTGGACAAGCTAGATGCAGGAAAAATGTTCCCAATGTTGGGCGAGTCCAGAACCAGGGGCCACAGTCTTAGAATAAAGGGGAGGCCATTTAAGACTGAGGTGAGAAAAAACATTTTCACCCAGAGAGTTGTGTATTTGTGGAATTCCCTGCCAGTGGTCGTGAGAGGTCTCCAAAGAGTCGTAGCTTCTTTCTGGTCGCCGCTGAATTTACAACATGTTGAAAATTTCGGCGACCTATCACGGGTGCCGGCAGTCGCCTGTAAATGGTTGCGTAAGTGGGACAGGCCCTTAAGACGAATAGGAGGTTGAGGGAGTCACTTAAACAGATTGATAAGTTTTATTTTCTGCCCATCATCCTGAAGGGGTGTCCAGTAGTTTTGGAAATAATTCCATGGATTTTTTTTTTTTTAAGAAACCACACCAGGTGGATGGGGTGAGAAATATTGCAACACCAGTAACTCATGGCCATGAATGGTGACTGCGTGGTGAAGCAGAAAGTGGTTACAGGCTAAACCACGCATAATTATTGAAATGCAATACTTTCACTTCATGGGGCATTTCAGCTATCAGCAAATGACAGACAAGAATCAACAGTATCTAAGTATAGAATCTAAGGGCAGACAGGTGCTGTAGTCTGTACGGAGTTTGTACGTTCTCCCCGTGACCTGCGTGGGTCGAGTTCGGCCGCCTCACCCAGCCTAGGCACCACGATTTCGGGGGGACCTCCAAAGGGGGGGGGGGGGGGGGTGGGGTGGATTCAAGTGAGCTCTCGTAGTTTTGCCCGGATTGAAGGAGGTGCCGGACTAGAATTTGCCGGAAAATCAGTGGTGGACCTATATAACATTTTCCCATTTATTTCAATCATTTGTTATTTGAATGAGTAGGTAATGTAATGAAGCTCCCATCTCTGAACCCGGAAGCCTTCCTGATAGCGTAGAATGTTGTAGGAAGGAACTGCAGATGCTGGTTTACACCATGGATAGACACAAAATGCTGGAGTATCTCAGCGGGACAGGCAGTATATCTGGATAGAAAGAATGGGTGACGTTTCGGGTCGAGACCCTTCTTCAGACTGGCATAGAAACTTAGAAAATAGGTGCAGGAGTAGGCCATTTGACCCTTCGAGCCAGCACCACCGTTCAATATGATCACGGCTCTGCACTCTGTGTCTTTCCCTTTGCTCAACCTATTCTACTTGAGTTTGGCTCGATTGTATTTATGTATAGTATTATCCAATGTCAGGGGGAACCATGTAAAACAAAGCTCTTAATCGAATGCCGGTACACATGGCAATAAGAAACCTAAATCTATAAAATCGTAATCTTTGGATTTTTGCTACAGGTGCTTCGGTTGATGTCGCTGTTGGAGTTTGCATTGCGATTCTCATTTTAGTGTTTCTCGTGACATGGACCTGCACGGTTCTTGTTAAAAGGTGAGTAAAGTTAGGACAAACGTGACAATGTAATTCTGGAATTTAGTTTCGTTTAGTTTAGAGATACAGTGCGGATACAGGCCCTTTGGCCCTCCGAGTCCGCGCCGACCAGCGATCCCCGCACGCTAACACTAACCCGCACACATAACGGACAATTTACATTTATACCAAGCCAATTAACCTACAAACCTGCACCTGTTTGGAGTGTGGGCGGAAACCGGAGCACCCGGAGAGAAAACCCACACAGGACAAGGGGAGAACGCACAGACAGCACCCGTAGTCCGGACCGAACCCGGGACTCTGGCGCTGTGAGCCAGCAACTCTACTGCTGCGCCACTGTGCCGCCATGCCTGTAGCTAAATAATAATAGACACAGATACAAAACAAAGAGCTGGAGTAACTCAGAGGGGGCAGGCGGCATCTCTGGAGAAAATGGAAGGGTGACGGTCTGGGTTGGGAACGTCGCAAAGTCGGGAACGTCACCCTCTCCAGAGATGCCGCATGACGTGCTGAGCGACCTACTCTGGCACTTTGTGTCTATCTCTGGTATTAAGTATCTGAACCCTCCTCCCTCCTCCCTCCTCACCCCCTCCCCCCCCACCCCCTTATTCAAACAACACCATACTTACATAATGGGGCGGTAACGGTGGCGCAGCGGTAGAGTTGCAGCGCCAGAGACCCTGGTTCTATCCATTATCGACTACAGGTGCTTGTCTTGACGGAGTTTGTACGTTCTCCCCGTGACCTGCGTGGGTTTTCACCGAGATCTTCGGTTTCTTCCCACACTCCAAAGACGTACAGGTTTGTAGGTTAATTGGCTTGCTATAAATGTAAAAATTGTCCCTAGTGTGTGTAGGATAGTGTCAGTTAATGTGCGGGGATCGCTGGTCGGCGCGGACCAAAAGGGCCTGTTTCCACGCTGTATCTCTAAACTAAAATAATTATTGTAAGAGTCTAACATTGCAAAACTTTACTTTTAGAATAAAGAAACTATTTTGGCCACATATACCGAATCCTGGAAATAGTCATGCCATCCGGATAATGCGAAGAGTTTCATCAACGGTATGTATATTTTTAATAGATCATAGAATGGCAGGCAGGTTTGCGAGGGCTACACGTGTGGGTTTAAACTAAATAACGGGGGGGGGGGGAGAGATTAACAAATTGGGAGTATAAAGATGGAGTTGAACGGGAAGTGGCTACAGGAAAAATTACAAAAGATTCTCAAATTAATGGGAAGGAAAGCTTGAGAATGGACAACAGAGTAAGGTCAGGGCCAATTGTGAGCGGTGCGAGGGGGGAAGTGAATACGGAGGTCAAAGTGCTATATATGAATGCGCGAAGTATAAGGAATAAAATGGACGAGCTTGAGGCTCAGTTAGAAACTGGCAATTACTGAGACATGACTGCAAGAGGGCCAGGGCTGGGAACTGAATATTCAAGGGTATACCTCCTATCGAAAAGACAGACAGGTGGGCAGAGGGGGTGGGGGTTGCCCTGTTGGTGAGGAATTACATTCCGTCCCTTGCAAGGTGTGACATTGAAACAGGAGATGTGGAGTCAGTATGGATAGAACTAAGGAACTGTAAAGGTAAAAGGACCCTAATGGGACTAATCTACCGCCCCCCCCCCCCCCCCCCCCCCCCCCCCCCCCCCCCCCCCCCCCCCCCCCCCCCCCCCCCAAACAGTAGCCTGGACATAGAGCGCAAGTTGAATCAGGAGTTAAAATTGGCATGTAGTAAAAGTAATGCTGTGGTTGTTATGGGAGATTTCAACATGCAGGTAAACTGGGAAAGTCAGGTTGGTACTGGACCCTAAGAAAGGGACTTTGTAGAGTGCCTTCGTGATGGATTCTTTGAACAGCTTGTATTGGAGCCTACCAGGGAGAAGGCAATTCTAGATTTAGTGTTATGTAATGAACCGGATTTGATAAAGGATCTCAAGGTTAATGAGCCATTAGGCAGTGACCATAACATGGTCAGGGTTAATCTACAATTGGAGAGGGAGAAGAGTAGATCGGAGGTGTCAGTGTTGCAGTTGAATAAAGGGGACTATGGGGCTGAGGGATGAGCTGGCCAAAGTTGAGTGGAAAGATACACTAGCAGGGATGACAGTGGAACAAAAATGGTAGGTATTTCTAGGAATAATACAGAAGGTGCAGGATCAGTTCATTCCTAGGAGGAAGAAAGATTCCAAGGGGAGAAAGGGACGACCATGGCTGACAAGGGACGTCAGGGACAGTATAAAAATTAAAGCGAAGGAGTACAACGTAGCAAAGATGAGCGGGTAGCAAGAGGACTGGGTAATGTTTAAAGAACAACATAAGATAACCAAAAAGGCAATACGAGGAGAAAAGATGAGGTACGAAGGTAAGCTAGCCAAGAATATAAAGCAGGATAGTAAAAGCTTCTTTAGGTCTGTGGAAAAAATTAGTTAAAAACAAAGTTGGACCCTTGAAGACCGAAAACGGTGAATTTATTATGGGGAATAAGGAAATGGCAGATGAGTTGAACAGGTACTTTGGATCCGTCTTCACTGAGGAGGACACAAACAATCTTCCTGATCTAGTGGTGACCAGAGGATCTGGGATGACGGAGGAACTGAAGGAAATCCACATTAGGCAGGAAATGGTGTTGGATTGACTGATGGGACTGAAGGCTGATAAATCCCCAGGGTCTGATGGTCTGCATCCCAGGGTACTTAAGGAAGTGGCTCTAGAAATCATGGATGCATTGGTGATAATTTTCCAATGTTCTGTAGACTCAGGATCAGTTCCTGTGGATTGGAGGGTAGCTAAAGTTATTCCACTTTTTAAGAAAGGCGGGAGAGAGAAAATAGAGAATTATAGACCGGTTAGCCTGACATCTGTGGTGGGGAAGATGCTGGAGTCAATTATAAAAGATGAGATAGTGGTACATTTGGATAGCAGTAACAGGATCGGTCCGAGTCAGCATGGATTTACGAAGGGGAAATCATACTTGACTAATCTTATGGAATTTTTTGAAGATGTAACTAGGAAAATGGACAAGGGAGAGCCAGTGGATGTAGTATAACTGGACTTTCAGAAAGCATTTGATAAGGTCCCACATAGGAGATTAGTGGGTAAAATTAGGGCACATGGTATTGGGGGCAGAGTGCTGACATGGATAGAAAAGTGGTTGGCAGGAAACAGAGAGTAGGGATTAACGGGTCCCTTTAAGAATGGCAGGCAGTCACTAGTGGGGTACCGCAAGGCTCGGTGCTGGGACCGCAGCTATTTATAATATACATCAATGAGATGGATGATGGGATTCAAAGTAACATTAGCAAATTTTCAGATGATACAAAGCTGGATGGCAGTGTGAACTGTGAGGAGGATGCTATGAGAATGCAGGGTGACTTGGACAGGTTGGGGAAGTGGGCAGATGCATGGCAGATGAAGTTTTATGCGGATAAATGTGAGGTTATCCACTTTGGTAGCAAAACCGGGAAGGCAGATTACTATCTAAATTATGTCAAGTTGGGAAAAGGGGAAGTACAACGGGATCTGGGGGTCCTTGTACATCAGTCTATGAAAGTAAGCATGCAGGTACAAGAGGCAGTGAAGAAAGCGAATGGCATGTTGGCCTTTATAACAAGAGGAATTGAATATAGGAGCAAAGAGGTCCTTCTGCAGTTGTACAGAGCCCTAGTGAGACCACACCTGCAGTATTGTGTGCAGTTTTGGTCCCCTAATTTGAGGAAGGACATTGTTGCTATTGAGGGAGTGCAGCGTAGGTTTACAAGGTTAATTCCCGGGATGGCGGGACTGTCATATGCTGAGAGAATGGGGCAACTGGGCTTGTACACTCTTGAGTTTAGAAAGATAAGAGGGGATCTCATTGAAACATATAAGATTGTTAAGGGCTTGGACACACTAGAGGCAGGAAACATGTTCCCGATGTTGGGGAAATCCAGAACCAGGGGCCACAGTTTAAGAATAAGGAGTAAGCCATTTAGAACGGAGACAAGGAAACACGTTTTCTCACAGAGAGTGGTGAGTCTGTGGAATTTTCTGCCTCAGAGGGCGGTGGAGGCAGGTTCTCTGGATGCTTTCAAGAGAGAGCTAGATAGGGCTCTTAAAAATAGCAGAGTCAGGGGATATGGGGAGAAGGCAGGAACCGGGTACTGATTGGGGATGATCAGTCATGATCACATTGAATGGCGGTGCTGGCTGGAAGGGCCAAATGGCCTACTCCTGCACATATTGTCTATTGTCTATTGTCTATTGGAACCACACAGGAGAAGGCCCTTTCTCCCACAATGTCTGTGCCGAACATGATGCCACGACCATCGCTTATTCAACTGCATATTATCCATACCCCTCCATTCCCTGCATATCCTATCCAAAAGTCTCTCAAACGCCACTATCGCATCTGCCTTAAACACCACCCCTGGCAGCGCATTCCAGGCACTCGCCACCCTCCGTGTAAAAAAAAGGTCCTACAAACATTGCCGCTCTCATCTTAAAGCACGGTGGCTCAGCGGTAGAGTTGCTGCCTCACAGCGCCAGAGACCCAGGTTTGATCCCGACTACGAGAGTTGTATGTCTGGGGTTTGTACGTTCTCCCCATGACCGCATGGGTTTTCTCCGGGTGCTCTGGTTTCCTCCCACACACCAAAGACGTACAGGTTTGTAGGTCAGCGGGTGAAGCAGCATCTCTGGAGAGAAGGAATGGGCGACGTTTCCGGTCCAGCCCTTCTTCAGTCTGAAACGCCGCCCACTCCTTCTCTCCAGAGATGCTGCCGCACCCGTTGAGTTACTCCAGCATTTTGTGTCGACCTTCCATTTAAACCAGCAGTTCTTTCTTACACAGGTTCGCAGGTTAATTGGCTTCAGTAAACATTGTAAATTGTCCCTAGTGTGTGAAGGAAAGTGTTGGCGTGTGGGGATCGTTAGTCAGCATGGACTCGGTGGGTCTAAGGGCATGTTTCCGCGCTGTATTTTTAAACAAACTAAAACCAAACTAGACCTTCATTATCATCGCTTTCACAGCCAACAATGAACCATTGTGGGCACCACCTTTCCCTGGGCATCGGTGCCGGCTCTGATTTGCTCAGTCCCTTTTCATATTCTAGTCTCCCTCCCCCCTGACTCTCAGTCTGAAGAAGGCTCTCGACCCGAAACGTCACCCGTTCCTTCTCTCCAGAGATGCTGCCTGTCCCGCTGAGTTACTCCAGCTTCTTGTGACTATCTTTAGTGTAAACCAGCATCTGCAGTTCCTTCCTACACTAAATAGTGTTCGAATGCTGATCTTGACATCAACACCATATTGTTGATGATTAAACAGAAAATGTGAACGCAGTGTGATAACATCAAGAAAACGTCAGTGGGCACACACAGCATTTTGTGGCATTCGTAGACACACAAAGCTGGCGTAACTCAACAGCTCAGACACCATCTCTGGTGAAAAGGAGAAGGTGACATTTTGGGTCGACACTGAGACTGAGAGTGAGGGGAAAAGGAAACGGGAGATATAGACAATGTCACTGGGTTGGAATAGACAATAGACAATAGGTGCAGGAGTAGGCCATTCGGCCCTTCCAGCCAGCACCGCCATTCAATGTGATCATGACTGATCATCCCCAATCAGTACCCCTGTTCCTGCCTTCTCCCCATATCCCCTGACTCCGCTATCTTTAAGAGCTCTATCTAACTGTCTCTTGAAAGCATCCAGAGAATTGGCCTCCACTGCCTTCTGAGGCAGAGAATTCCACAGATTCACAACTCTCTGGGTGAAGATTGCAGATGTAGAGAGATGTAGAACAAATGAATGAAGGATATGCAAAGAAGTTCCGATGTAGAAGGAGACGGGCCAATGTTAGCTGTTCACATGTTATAGGAGTAGAATTAGGCCACTCGGCCCATCAAGTCCACTCTACCCTTCAATCATGGCTGATCTCTGCCTCATCCCATTTTCCTGCCTTCCCCCATAGCCCCTGACACCCATTCTAATCAAGCATTTGTCAATCTCAGCGTTAAAAATATCCACTGACTTGGCCTCCACAGCTCTCTGTGTCAATGCATTCCACAGATGAACTACCCTCTGACTAAAGAAGTTCCACCCCACCTCCTTTATAAAATAGCGCCCTTTAATTCTGAGGCTATGGCCTCTGTTCCTAGACTCGCCCACCAGTGGAAACATCCTATCCACATCCACTCTATCTATGCCTTTCATTAATTCTGTAAGTTAATTCAGAAGTGGTGGTCTAGGTGAAAACGAGTTGCAGACAATGATACTCAACAAGATGACTTGGAAGCTGGAACAATGACTTGGGTGGGGAAGGGACGGAGAGAGAGGGGAAGCAAGGCTTACTTGGAGTTAGAGAAATCAACAGTCATGCCACTGGGTTGTGAGCTGCCCAAGCGAAATATTAGACGCTGTTCCTCCAATTTTCATTTGCCCTCACTCTCACAATGGAGGAGGCCTAGGACAGAAAAGTCAGTGTGGGAATGGGAAGGGGAATTAAAGTGAAAAAAGTTACTTTTATAACAATCTAACAGGTTCGCTTCTGAATAAACAGACAACTCACAAACGTTTGGTAGACCAGTTCAAAACTTTACTTGTTATCGGCCGATGGAAGTGGTGAGGAACTCCAGTCAAGTGAGCAATACAGACACTTCACTGTCCTCAGTCCACTTCCCCGAACAACAGAATTACATCGTATTATATAGTGTTTTTTTGTCACCTTAACACATTTCACAAACAGTAGTCATGGTCAGAGGTACAGAGAATAAAGGTTACTACAGAATGCTTCACATCAAAGGCATTTTGTCATATGGTACTTTACATATCAAAGGCATCAGACATTTGTCAATACCTCTTAGTGAGATCAATCTAACTTCCTCTCTCGTCAAATGGTAGACAAATGTTATAGTCATTCATTATCATAATACACAGCAACCCGAGGCAAACCTAAACTTGCCTTTCTGTATTAATCTACTGGTGAAAAGCCTGATTCGAGACTAAATATAAGCTCTAAGCTTTTCTTATATTTTCTTGTATTTTTAACATAATTCAGCCTTATCAAAAGTGTCTGTCTTTAGTCCACTGACAATGTTGATTTTATAATTGCGAATGCATGTCATTGTCTCCTTCGTGTCATTAGCCTCAGCCCGTCGCCGGATCGCCACGTCCCCACGCCAGCTTGCTTGAGATAGAAAGTGACGAGGCACTCGAAAACCTGCACACCATTGAAGAGATCACCAGCTCCCTCACCGACTGCGGATCGCAAGAGAGCGACGCAAGCAATGCGCTGGAGCGCAAACCCCAAGGCGATCTGATGGGCAGACTGGCTGCGGCACAAGTCACGGATTACACAACCATGGAGGACTTCCAACAAATAATGCCAATGCTTGTCTGCAACAATACGCCCTCTAGAAGTGAGGCGGAATGCGATGGCCAGCAACCGAGTGGTGACACTGTCATTCCGAGCTATATAAAGCAGAGAGTCCATTATACAGACACAGACCCAACGGAACAAATCTCATTGATTCCACTTGCTCCTGAATGCCCAGAGTTGCCGGACAACTTTGACAACATCACAGCCACACAGACCCTGCGCTCACCGAGTTTATTGAAAACAAATTCTTGAATGCGTTTCTGCGATCCTGCGATTTGGTGGAAACTGCACAAACAAATGATTCAAGGACTGTTCATGCAAATGTATCTCATTCAGCGGCATTCAAACAGCACAAAGCAGTGAAGTTGAAGAAAAGGCTCCTTCATTCACCGTGCTCAAAGTATTACCGCACGACTGCGCGAAAGAACTACAACAATTATAATACGCGGGGCCAGTTTGGTAGACAGACGCGGGCACACCGCAGCAGGAATGTGATGGATGAGGAGGGTGAGAAGGAGAAGCAATTACAGTCACGTGTGGCGCAGCGGTAGAGTCGCTGCCTTACAGCAAGATGCAGCGCCGGGGATCCGGGTTCGATTCCGACCACGGGCGCTTGTCTGTACGGCGTTTGTACGTTCTCCCCGTGACCTGCGTGGGTTGCCTCCGAGATCTTTGGTTTCCTTCCACATTCCAAAGAGGTACAGGTTTGTAGGTTAATTGGCTTGGTATAAATGTAAAAAATAAAAAAATAAAAAATAACATTTGTTCAGTATAACATTGTCCAACTTCCAGTATAGTCCCTGGTGGACTCTTTGGAAGGTACAAGGTACTAGATACAATAACATGACAACTCCAGAGTATTGAGTATAGAAGTTGGGAGGTCATGTTGCAGTTACATAAGACGTTGGCGAGGCCACATTTAGAGTATTGTGATCAGTTTTGGGCACCATGTTATAGGAAAGATGTTGTCGAGCTGGAAAGGGTGCAGAGAAGATTTACGAGGATGTTGCCAGGACTAGAGGGCCTCAGCTAAAGGGAGAGGTTGAGCAGGCTGGGACTCTATTCCTTGCAGCACAGGAGGATGAGGGGTGATCTTATAGAAGTGTACAAAATCATGAGAGGAATAGATTGGGGTAAACGCACAGTGTCTCTTGCGCAGAGTAGGGGAATCGAGAAGCAGAGGATGTAGGTTTAAGGTGAGGGGAGGAAAGATTTAATAGGAACCCGAGGGGTAACTTTTTCATACAGGGTGGTGGGTGTATGGAACAAGCTGCTGGAGGGGTCAAGTCAAGTCAATTTTATTTCTATAGCACATTTAAAAACAACTCTCGTTGACCAAAGTGCTTTACATTAGAGGAGGTAGTTGAAGCAGGGATTGTTACTATTTAGTAATAGTAATTACTAAATAGTATTACTAGTAATAGTAAGTACTGTTTAATTTACTTATTTAAGAATACTAATTACTATTTGATTAGTAATTCCTTAGTAATTAAATAGTAATTACTATTAATAGTATTTAAGAGGTAGTGTTACTACTACTAATTACTAGTAGTGTTTCAGAAACATTTAAACAGATACAGGGATGGGATACATTTAGTGGGATATGGGCCAAACGCAGGCAGGTGGGACTAGTGTAAATGGGGCATGTTGGTCGGTGCGGGCAAGCTGGGCTCCTTCTTCTGTTTTGTCCTTATGCTATATAGTGGCTCGCCACTGATGTACACATCGTTGCGCTGTTGGAGTGTTAAGTGCAAGGCCTGCAGTGTAAAGTGTACAGTGTACAGTTTTGGTCTCCTAATTTGGGGAAGGACATCCTTGTGACAGAGGCAGTGCAGCGTAGGTTCACGAGATCGATCCCTGGGATGGCGGGACTGTCATATGAGGAAAGATTGAAAAGACTAGGCTTGTATTCACTGGAGTTTAGAAGGATGAGGGGGGATCTTATAGAAACATATAAAATTATAAAAGGACTGGACAAGCTAGATGCAGGAAAAATGTTCCCAATGTTGGGCGAGTCCAGAACCAGGGGCCACGGTCTTAGAATAAAGGAGAGGCCGTTTAAGACTGAGTTGAGAAAAAACTTTTTCACCCAGAGAGTTGTGAATTTATGGAATTCCCTGCCACAGAGGGCAGTGGAGGCCAAATCACTGGATGGATTCAAGAGAGAGTTGGATAGAGCTCTAGGGGCTAGTGGAGTCAAGGGATATGGAGAGAAGGCAGACACGGGTTATTGATAGCGGACGATCAGCCATGATCACAATGAATGGCGGTGCAGGCTCAAAGGCCTACTTCTGCACCTATTGTCTATTGTCTATTGTCAATTGCCCTCAGAGGGCGGTGGAGGCCGGTTCTCTGGGTGCTTTCAAGAGAGAGCTAGATAGGCTCTTGAAGATAGCGGAGTCAGGGGATATGGGGAGAAGGCAGGAACGGGGTACTGATTGGGGATGATCAGCCACGATCACTTTGAATGGCGGTGCTGGCTCGAAGGGCCGAATGGCCTACTCCTGCACCTATTGTCTGTTGTCTATTGAGAAGCAATTACAATAAAACGACAACTGCTGGACAAAGTTGAGGAGCGAAGGGGGGATTGGGATCTGGGGGGAAGCTGCACATGATGGCGCAAGGCCTGTCCGACTGTCTTGACACCAGACGTAGGTATGGCTGTGGGGGGACCAAGGATGGCATTCGTGTCAATCAGTGCAAAGAGACTCTTCCCTGATGTGGAGAATGACAAAACAGAGGAGATTACTGGATCATGGCGGGGCAAGGAAAATCTTGCTTGCTGCTGTCTGCAACTGAACCCTTGCAAGCTGGTGAAGATTCACATCATGGTGATGGGGGTTGGAGGGGATGAGCTGTGTATCCTGGACTGAGAGGTTGTAAAATACTTTAATGGATACCCTGGACCCAAGAACGAGAGGATATGGGTACATTAAATTGCAAACCTCTACATAGGGCATAATGGAATTAATGTAACAAAATGCTCCCAATACACTGTGAAAATGACTACTCTGAGATTCCTAATGCACCCTGTTTCATGTTTTGCTTCAGGTAAATAAAATATGATTATTTGGGTAATATTTTGGATAATATTATCACCAATTTGGATCAACACGGAATCATGGGATAAAATGATGCTCTAAAATTCCCACGTCAGTGACCAAGTGAGAGAGGAAGCGAGCGGGCAAGATCATCTCTGACCCCTCTCACCCTGGCCACAAACTCTTTGAATCACTTCGCTCCGGAAGGCAACTCCGGACTGTCAAAGCTGCCACAGCCAGACATAAAAACAGCTTTTTTTCCCCGAGTAGTAGCTCTACTCAATAACCAAAAGTCTGTAGCCTCCTTCTGCTCTGGTATTTTATTTCATTCACATGTTTAATCGATAATGTTTTATTATTAATGCTTTATGTGTCACTGTATGTCATGTTGTCACTTGCGGGCGGAGTTCCAAGACAAATTCCTTGTATGTGAATACTTGGCCAATAATCATATTCATTCTTTGTGTGTAAATGTTACTCCTCGGGTTACTATTAAATCTTTTCCCCCCTCACCTTAAACCTATGTTCTCTGGTGCTCGACTCCCCTACTCTGGGCAAAGGACTCTGTGTACATTGGTAGAACCAGCCACGTGATTCTGCAGAGGGAACTAGATGCAAATGGAAATACAGGGTATAAAAAAGAAACTCCAGGAGGAGATCAGGCAGCATCTATGGAGGGAAGTGGAATTAGAAGTTCCGCTTGCCTCCACGAATGCTGTGTGACCCACTAATCAGCCGTTTGTTTTTTTACTCACGATTCCAGCATCTGCAGACTCTTGAGATTGAGTTTATAGGCACATGTACCGAGGTATGGTGAAATGCTGAATCCGTTTAAATGCAATGTGTCCAGTTAGTTACCAATGTCATCTTCTGGTTTAGACTTGGATTTTGGTTCATTATTGTCACGTGTACCGGGGCACAGCGAACATTTTGCGTGCTATTCACTCAAATTAGGTTAAAAATATCGGAAGGAACTGCAGATGCTGGTTTACACCGAAGATACACACAAAATGCTGGAGTAACTCAGAGGGACAGGCAGCATATTTGGAGAGAAGGAACGGGTGACGTTTTGGGTCGAGACCCTTCTTCAGACTAGCATAGAATGTTGTTTGTTTCGGCAGGTCCATCTGCAAGAAATTACACACAAGATGGTCATGTTCGTAAGTGATAGCAACAGAATTAGGCCATTCGGCCCATCAAGTCTACTCTGCCATTCAATTGGGACATGCAGCATCTCTGGAGAGAAGGAACGGGTGACGTTTCAAGTTGAAACCCTGCAGCAGACTGAGTTAGGGAGGGGATTTTAGAGGGGATTTTAGAGCTTATCTCAAACCGACAAGCAACATCTGTGGAATTCATTGCCACAGGCGGCGGTGGAGGCCACGTCAACGGATGGTTTTAAGGTGGAGATTGACAGATTCTTGATTCGTACGGGTGTCAGGGGTTACGGGGAGAAGGCAGGAGAGTGGGGTTGCCTCGACCCGAAACGTCACCCATTCCTGCTCTCCAGAGATGCTGCCTGTCCGGCCGACCTACTCCAGCATTTTGTGTCTATCGTCAGATAAACAGTACATAAATACAATCAAGACTAACATGTGCAAACAACAGCGCAAGGAGAAAAATTCCAGACTGCAGAATATAGTTTCTTAGCATTGTACCATTACAGTTCCAGAGAAAAAAGAAATCCAACGTGAACAAATAGGGGAAAACATTAGGATGTAGGAAGGAACTGCTAGTTTTACACCGAAGATAGACACAAAATGCCGGAGTTACTCATCAGTCAGAGCATTGAGTATAGAAGGTAGACAAAAGTGCTGGAGAAACTCAGCGGGTGCAGCAGCATCTAAGGAGCGAAGGAAATAGGCAACGTTTCGGGCCGAAACCCTTCTTCAGACGTCATGTTGCAGTTGTACAAGACATTGATGGGGCCGCATTTAGAGTATTGTGTTCAGTTCTGGGCACCACATTATAGAATGTCAACCTGCGGAAAGGATGCAGATAATGTGTGGGAAGGAACTGCAGATGCTGGTTTACACCGAAGATGGACACAAAAAGCTGGAGTAACTCAGCGGGACAGGCAGCATCTCTGGAGAGAAGGAATGGCTGACGTTTCGGGTCGAGACCCTTCTTCAGACTGTGAGTCAGGGGAGAGGGTAACACAGAGATAAGGAAGTGCGAGGTGTGAGAACAAGACACGAAAGGGGGTGGGGATCAAGGAAAATGTCGAATTGACCATTGTTAGCTCGGAGAAGGTGACAACAAAGCAGAGATCAAACAGTCTGACTGTTTGGAGAACTAGGAAGGGGGAGTGTTTAAGAAGGAACTGCAGATGCTGGAAAATCGAAGGTAGACAAAAGTGGTGGAGAAACTCAGCGGGTGCAGCAGCATCTATGGAGCGAAGGAAATAGGCAACGTTTCAGGCCGAAACGTTGCCTATTTCCTTCGCTTCATAGATGCTGCTGCACCCGCTGAGTTTCTCCACCACTTTTGACTACCTAGGAAGGGGGAGTGATGGAGAGAGAGGGAAAGCAAGGGCTACTTGAAGTTAGAGAAGTCAATGTTCATACCGCTGGGGTGTAAGCTGCCCAAGCGAAATATGAGGTGCTGTTCCTCCAATTTGTGCTGGGCCTCACTCTAAACATGGAGGAGGCCCAGGAATGAAAGGTCAGTGTGGGAATGGGAAGGGGAGTTGAAGTGCTGAGCAACCGGGAGATCAGGTTAGTTTAGGCGGACTGTGCGGAGGCGTTCGGAGAAACGATCGGCGAGGCTGCGCTTGCTCTCGCCGAGATGCAGGAGTCCACACCTGGAACAGCGGATACAGTGGATGAGATTGGAGGAGGTGCAAGTGAGCCTCTGCCTCACCTGAAAAGACTGTCGGGGTCCTTGGATGGAGTCGAGGGGGGAGGTATAGGGACAGGTGTTGCATCTCCTGCAGTTGCAGGGGAAAGTACCTGGGGAGGGGGTGGTTTGGGCGGGAAGGGACGGGTTAACCAGGGGGTTGCGGAGGGAACGATTTCTGTGGACAGGAGTAGTGATGGGAAGATGTGGCTGGTGGTAGGACCCCGTTGGAACAGAGAAGATTTACAAGGCTGTGGCCAGGGCTGGATGGTCTAGGTTTAAGGTGAAGGGGAAAAGATTTCATAGGAATCTGAGGGGTCATTTTTTTTACACAAAGGGTGGTGTGTGCATGGAGCAAAGTGCCAGAGGAGGTAGTTGAGGCACGGACTATCTAGACATTTAAGAAACAGTTAGGCTGGTACATGGGTAGGACAGGCTTGGAGGGATATGGACCAAATGTGGGTGGTTGGGACATGTTGGCCAGAGTGGGCAAGCTGGGCCAAAGGGCCAGTTTCCACACTGTAGAATAGGCTTGATGGGCCGAATGGCTTCGTTCTGCTCATAAGGCTTGTGAGCATCTGATACGTCGTGACTGAATGTCGTTTGGAATGACATTGACCGTCTGTTGACACCCACACATACATCCTCTGTGAGGAGTTGCGTCTCACTGTGGTTTCCGCAAAACCTCGCTGCAATTGATTACTCAGTCGTTTCACTCCTGAAAGTATTTTTCTGCAGGAGGGGGGGGGGGGGGGGTGGAAAAGTCATGGAAAGTTCAAACTGAAAGGTCGCAAAATTCCAAGCTTGTACACACTCCTCCATCACCACCCGTTTGTTTCCTGCTTCAATAACAACAGTCGAAAGGCATTTAGACTGGGCGGCACGGTGGCGCAGTGGTGGAGCTGCTGCCACGCACGGTATTTGCGTTCAGTTCTGGGCACCACAGTACAGGAAAGACCTTGTCAGGCTGGAAAGGGTGCAGAGGACTAGAGGCTGTGAGCTATAGGGAGAGGTTGAGTAGGCTGGGTCTCTATTCCCTGGAGCGCAGGAGGATGAGGGGTGATCTTATCGAGGTGTACAAAATCACGAGAGGAATAGATCGGGTAGATGCACAGAGTCTCTTGCCCAGAGTAGGGGAATCGAGGACCAGAGGACATGAGTTTAAGGTGAAGGGGAAAAGATTTCATAGGAATCTGAGGGGTAACTTTTTCACACAAAGGGTGGTGGGTTTATGGAACAAGCTGCCAGAGTAGGTAGTTAAGGCTGGGACTGTCCCAACGTTTTAAGAAACTGTTGGACAGGTACATGGATAGGACAGGTTTAGAGGGATATGGACCAAGCATAGGCAGGTGGGACTAGTGTAGCTGGGCCGGTATGGGCAAGTTGGGCCAGTTTCCACACTGTATCGCTCTATGTAGCAATGTTACAAAATTTTGAGATTTTGAAAATCAAGTCTGCAATTTATCCCATCAGATAAAGCATAAAAAGAAGTTTAATTTGACACCTAATTCACTTTCATATCTTCAATATTAAAAAAGTTATGGCCATTTTCATACTCGGAAATTAGCAACTTGTTTCCTATTGCTTTTCTATTGACTTAACACAAAAGTTGTGATCGAGGACAGTCAAAAGCCCATAACTTTCTTAAAAATTAAGAGAACTGAAAGAAATTTTCAATTATTATAGATTGAAGTATTCTGAAACAAATATGAAACAATCTTACTTGGATGACCTGAAATTAAAGCATATCATTAGTTAGTTACCCAATTGTAGCTAATTACAAAATCCAATTACTAAACATCTATCCATTTCAAAGAAAATTTAAAAAATTTAAAGCCTAAGTGTCCAATTAACATTCACACAATAATTCACAATATAACATGATTTTTAAATCTAATTGTCATTAATTTATGGGCCAAATTGAAGGAATTTAGTGTTCAATGTCCATAAATTAATGGGCATTTTAATCAGCTTGCGAGTGGGATTTTCTGGAACGCGATGGATTGGAACGTTGCGGTTGCGGTGAACTTAAACCCCATATCGGCAGGAAAAATTCTGCCGGTTCGTATGGGGACTTAATCACCATTTCGCAACATTAAATGTTGATTAAGGTCATCTAAAAAAGCAGGTTTATATGTAAAAATAAACAGCTTTCCTTTACCTGTCCCCTACGTAAAATCCGTCCCCGTTGTCGGCGTTCACGGCATTGGGAGCTAATTTTAATTTTACTCCAGCGCTGAAATAGTCGGGCTACTTATTTAAAAAAATTAACTTACCGGCAGTCGGAACGAATCTCCAGAAATAGATCGCACTCCGACAAAAGAAAGCTCCGGTCTGGCAAGGGAAAAAACGCATTTTAACCCCGCCCCCCCCCCCCCCCCCCCCCTTAAAGGCGCCAAGGTCGCGCACACGGCCAGTGACAGAACTGCAGCACCGCTGAAGGTAAGTTTTATAACATACCTACTCTATGAATCGATGACTGTGACCAGAGACCCGGGTTCGATCCTGACTACGGGTGCTGTCTGTACAGAGTTTGTTCGTTCTCCCTGTGGCCGCATGGATTTTCTCCAGGTGCTCGAGTTTCCTCCCAAGATAGATCAGCCATGATTGAATGGCGGAGTAGACATGATGGGCCGAATGGCCTAATTCCGACCCTACAACTTATGAACACGGCTGAGAACTATATTCTGCACTCTGTAACTTAACCCTTTACTCTACCTATTATACTTGAATCTGGCTTGATTGTAATTATGCATTGTATTTCATGCATCTGATCTGATTGGGTCGCATGCAAGACAAAACTCTAGTACATGTGACAATAATTGACCTAAACCTAAAAACGACTATTGTACAGAAGGACAGAAAGTGCTGGAGTAACTCAGCGGGTCAGGCAGCATCTCTGGAGAACATGGAAAGGTGACAATAGTCAATAGACAATAGATAATTAGGTGCAGGAGTAGAGCATTCGGCCCTTCGAGCCAGCACCGCCATTCAATGTGATCATGGCTGATCATCTCCAATCAGTACCCCGTTCCTGCCTTCCCCCCATATCCCCTGATATCCTATTTTTAGGAGCCCTATCTAGCTCTCTCTTGAAAGCATCCAGAGAACATGCCTCCACTGCCCTCTGAGGCAGAGAATGCCACAAACTCACCACTCTCTGTGAGAAAAAGTTCCTTGTCTCCGTTCTAAATGGCTTACTCCTTATTCTTAAACTGTGGCCCCTGGTTCTGGGCTCCCCTAACATCGGGAACATGCTTCCTGCCTCCAAACCCTTAACAATCTTATATGTTTCAATGAGATCCCCTCTCAGAGTATACAAGCCCAGCTGCTCCATTCTCTCAACAATATGACCGTCCCGTCATCCCGGGAATTAACCTTGTAAACCTACGCTGCACTCCCTCTATAGCAAGAATGTCCTTCCTCAAATTATTAGGCCAAAACTGCACACAAAACGGTGACGTTTCACAGAGTGCTGGAGTAACTCAGCGGGTCAGGTAGCAACTCTGGAGAACATGGATAGGTGACGTTTCACAGAGTGCTGGAGTAACTCAGTGGGTCAGGCAGCATCTCTGGAGAACATGGATCAAATTAGTCGGAGGGGGGGGGAGTTTATGGAATAGAGTGATATAGCACGGAAACAGACCCTTCGACCCAACTTGTCCATGCCGACCAAAATGCCCCATCTACGCTAATCCCATCTGGCGCTTTTGGCCCATTTCCCTAAATTCATAAATTCTAGAAGCAAAACTAGGTAATTTGGGCCGTCAAGTCTACTCTGTCATTCAATCATGGCTGATCTATATTTCCCTCTCAAACCTCTTCTCCCCACAACCCCTGACACCCGTACTAATCAATAATCTATCTCCGCCTTAAAATATCCATTAACTTGGCCTTCACAGCCGTCTGTGGCAAATAATTCCAGATTCACCATCCTGTGACTGAAGAAATTCCTTCTCATCTCCTTTCTATAGGTTTGTCCTTTTAGTCTGAGGCTATGACCTCTCGTCCAAGACTCTCCCACTAGTGGAAACATCCTCTCCACATCCACTCTATTCAGGCCTTTCACCATTCGGATCTGGCCACGCACTCATCTCTCCGCTACCATCGGGCAGAAAGTAGAGGAGCCTGAAATCTGTTTCATCCAGGTTCAGGAACAGCTTCTTCCCCACAGCCTGCAGGCTATTAAACTCGCCAACAAACAGACTCTGTACTGTAACAGCCTATTGCACTTTATCTGCTTATTTATGTGTGTATTGAACTGAACTGTTCTGTATTTTTGCTTACAATATCCTGTTGTGCTGCAGCAAAGCAAGAATTTCATTGTCCTATCTGGGACACATGACAATAAACTCTCTTGACTTGACTTGACTTGAATGAGGTCCCCCTCTCTTCCTTCTGAACTCCAGCGAGTAGAGGCCCAGTGCCGTCAAACGCTCTTCAGAGGTTAACCCACTCAGTCCTGGGATCATTCTCGTAAACCTCCTCTGGACCCTCTCTAATGCCAGCACATCCTTCCTCAGATATGGGACCCAAAACTGCTCACAGTACCTCAAATGAGGACCGACAAGTGCCTTCTCAAGACTCAGCATTACATCCCTGGTTTTTTTTTTATTGTAGTCCTCTCAAAATAAATGCCAGCATTGCATTTGCCTTCCTTACCACCAATTCAACTTGCAAATTTGCTTTTTTGGGAATCCTGCACCAGCACCAAGTCCCTTTGCACTTCCGATTTCTGAATTCTCTCTCCATTTAGAAATTAGTCTACGCCCTTATTCCTATGACTAAAATGCATGACTGCACACTTTGCTACACTATATTCCATCTGCCACTTCTCTGCCCACGCTCCCAACCTGTCCAAGTCCTCCGTCAGAGTTCCTGCTTTCTCTGCACTACCTGCCCTTCCACCTATCTTCGTATCATCAGCAAATATGGCCACAAAGACTTCAATCCCCTCATCCAAATCATTTATATCCCTCAAAACCATTGCGTAGTACGGGTGTCGGGGGTTATGGGGAGAAGGCAGGAGAATGGGGATGGGAGGGAAAGATAGATAGCCATGATTGAATGGCAGAGTGGACTCGATGGGCCAAATGGCCTAATTCTGCCCCTATAACCTATGAACGTGAACTGTGTCCCTAATGTGCTTTCCATCACATGTACACATGACAATAATAACTAGACAACTAAACTAAACAACCTCAATTACAACCACCTCACTGATCCTGTCACAAAAAATGTCAGATGGTTCCTATGTCGGGAAATGGACAATAGATAATAGGTGCAGGAGTGGGCCCTTCGAGCAAACACCGCCATTCATTGGTACAGAGCTTTCACATTTTTCAGCTTGAAATTGTGCAATCTGGTGCATACTGTAGTGAGTCTTTTAACTTACACTTGAATGCAATATTCATGCTTTAAATTGGATTAGCTATGAATAAGGTTAGGCTTAATTACATTCCTAATTACATACCACAGTAGAGCCAGGCTCTGATCAACAGGTGCAGCAGATGAACGATCTTAACATATACATGTATGGAAATCAGATTATAATCAAACACTTGGCCCATGTTGACCGACCTGGGTCTCACTGCACACCTGGTACTACTCCTGACCCTGACTCCAGTTGCATACCTTCACTCATTCCCGACCCTGAGTCCAGCCTTACACCTGGCCCCCTATTCTACCCTGATCATAGCTGCTTACCTGCTTAGGTTCCCAGTGCTGAACACTCCCCTGGTCCCAGCTTTGACTGCACACCTAGTACTATTCCAGACCTTGACTGGATGCACACTTGGCCTTGCTCCTAGCCCCTCTGCACTGACAATATATCTGGCCCACACATAAAGCCCCATATCTGACCCCCTGGACTTATCCTATCAAGTTCAAGTCCACAGGTGCTTTTCTAATGCAGTAATCTTTTATGGGGCACTTCACAGACCAAATTTTGTATAACAAAATTTGCCACATCCATTGGCTTCCTTGTTTTCTAACATGCTAGTTACTTTGTCAAATAAGTCATTAATTGGTTGAACACAATTTCTCACCCATCAACTTATACTCACTCAGCTCTATAAGTATTCTGTTACCATTTCCTTCATTTTCCGAACAAACTGTCCTGAAGTCATTTTCACCCCCAATATTTTCAGTATTTTGCTGTCTTCCTCTCAGCTGGGACTTTTCCGAAATGCAAAGTCCAATAACTATATATTTAAGCAATATTATTCTATTAAATGTGACCTTGAGAGCACATAATATTTTCTATGGTATTCATAACACAACAATGATAAAAAGATCTTTGTTTTGATTGCACCTACCAACATGCATACATTATTATATTACAGTTAATATGTACCGAGGGCAACTTTTTGTTCCAATACTCCCCATTTCCAATTACTTTTATATTGAAATTCTCCGCTCACATCTGGCAGTCATCTCTGTCTGAACCAGGGGCCACACAGCGTTTTTGAAAGTGGGAAGGCTGAGCGATCACTGATCACTGGCCTTGGGGGCACCTGGCAAGGGAGTGGAGCAACAAAGCGGGGGGAGGGTGTGGGAGGGGGGTTTTGAAATTTGATGTATTAAAATCATGTTTTAGTGCATTGTAGAAGTATGATTTCAATGTTTTGTTTGAAGTATTTTTAAGGTAACCTTTTAAGGGGTAACTTTTTCCACACAAAGGATGGTGGGAGGATGGAACAAGCTGCCAGAGGAGGTAGTTGAGGCAGGGACTATCCCAACATTTAAGAAACAGTTTGACTGATACATGGATAGGACAGGTTTGAAGGGATATGGACCAAAAGCAGGTAGCGTAGCTGGGACATGTTGGCGGGTGTGGGCAATTTGCGCTGAAGGGCCTGTTTTCACACTGTATCACTCTATGACCACATTATACCTCCACCATGCATTGAATGCTTCAAAATCAAGTGGTCGAGTTTTATTGCCATATACTCAAGCATAGAAACATAGATAATAGGTGCAGGAATAAGCCATTCAGCCCTTCGAGCCAGCACTGCCATTCAATATGATCATGGCTGTTCATCTAAAATCAGTACCTCTTTCCTGTTTTTTTCCCCATATCCCTTGATTTTGTCAGCCCCAAGAGCTAAATGTAACTCTCTCTTGAAAACATCCAGTGAATTGGCCTCCACTGCCTTCTGTGGCAGAGAATTCCACAGATTCACAACTTTCTGCATGAAGAAAGTTTGTCCTCATCTCAGTCCTAACTGGCCTACCCCTTACCCCTGTTTCTGAACTCCCCCAACATCGGGAACATTTTTCCTGCTGTTACAGTGTGAAAATCTAGCAGGCAAGCAGGATGCTGTCTCCAACCACCCCCATTTGAAGGCCACTATCTTCCACCGCTTCTACCCAGTGCTTGGTACTTATTTCTGAATGTCCTCTAGGATGCACCGAGCCGCAGCCTGATCCATGCCGGTCACCTGGGCAGATTCAGCACAGAGACACTCATGGCAGTGGCGCAACGCTTCCGACGGCCTGGGACTCTTGAACTGAGGCTGCTCCATGGCCGAAGCTGCAGCGAGCGGCTCGCCAGCCCGGCAAACACTCGCCAGCAAGGCAAACACTCGCCAGCTCCAGCTCCCTGTCCACATCTGTCCCCACCGCTGCTTCCGCTTCCGCTTCCATCCCTCCCTCAGCCCCGGCTCTCCAACACCCGCGGCCCATGCAGTTTTGAAATTTTCATTGATCGCGACAGAGCGGGAGAAATTTGTGAGAATTTGGCCAAATGCGTGATTCTCACGCTCAATGCGAGAGAGTTGGCAGCCCTGACGTAGAGCAATTTTGGTCAGCAAGGCAGAATAAAACATGTTAGTTATTCTTGACGAACATAGAACATGGAAAAGTTCAGCACAGGAACAGGTCCTTCAGCCCACAATGTCCATGCCGTATTTGATGTCAAGCTAATCTCATCTGCCTGCATATGATCCATATCCCACAATCGCCCACAAATCCATGAGTCCATCTGAAAGCCACTTAAATGCCACTATAGTAACTGCCTCCTGCTCCACCACCCCTGGCACCCACCGCTCGGTGTAAATAAAACCTGCCTTGCACATCTTTTTTCAACTTTGCCCCTTTCACTTTATAGCTCGGCCCTCTAGTCCTTGGCATCTCCGCCCTGGGAGAAAGGTTCTGACTGTCCACCCTATGCACGCCTCTCATCATTTTATATACTTGAAGCAGGTCTCGCCTTCATCCCTGGCTTTCTCGAGGAAATAATCCAAGTTTGTCCAACTACTCCTTGTGGCTAATACCATCTATAATACCCTCTTAGACCCGCTGAGTTACTCCAGCACATTGTGTCCATAGCCAGAGATTTTAGTTTAGTTTAGTTCAGAGATACAGCGCGGTAACAGGCCCTTTGGCCCACCTAGTCCTTGCTCACCAGTGATCCCCGCACACTAACACCATCCTACACACCCTAGGGACAATTTACATGTCAAGCCAATTAACCTACAAACCCGTACGTCTTTGGAGTGTGGGAGGAAACCGAAGATCTCGGAGAAAATCCACGCAGATCACGGGGAGAACGTGCAAACTCCGTACAGACAGCAGCCGTAGTCAGGACTGAACCCGGGTCTCTGGCGCTGTGAGGCAGCAACTCTACCGCTGCATCACCGTGCCACCCTAAAGATGTGCGTTTGACACAAATGAATAATTAAGTCAAGTGGGTGCAGTCACTTATTGTGAACATACATTGTAGTTTGTCAAACATTTCACCCATGAAAACTCACACAGTACGGGCCACTTTTCGCATTTCAAAATAGAAACGCAGCAGACACTGAGAGAGTAACACCCTGAGCAAGGTGCCGACAGTGACGTTTTGTCATCTTTTCTTGTAATGGTGGGAAAATTCGATTTTTAGTTTAGTTTTTTTAAAGTTTAGTTTAGAGATACAGCGTGGAAACAGGCCCTTCGGCCCAACAGTCCACACCGACCCCCGCATACTAACACTATCCTACACACACTAGGGGCCATCTACAGTTCACACTTATCTCTGGGGTGGGACATTGCAACCTTCACGTGGTCCACCCTGTTTCGATGAATGCAATCAACCTGGCGTGCACAAACAGAACAAGTTGTCTTACAACTTTAGGCTGTGCACGCCATACGCAAGTTTAAAAAAAACAAACTCGTGGTAAGCACGGAGAATGAACGTAGCGGGTACGTCGGAGCTCGGGGACGTCTCTTAGCGGCTCGTAACGCTAACGGCAGGTTCTCGGGAAGACTCGCTAACGGCAGGTAAGCACGGGAAGACACCGTGAAGATTTTTCAACATGTTGAAAAATGTCCATGAGAGCCCCGAGTACCGACGAGTGGCCATTACCGTAAATCTCCGAGTTCGAATCAGGGCAAAGCTCGGGAGAGCTCTTGGAATGAACTCGTACAGTGGGACAGGGCTTTTAGTTGGTGTGGACATTTTCACCCTACTAAGTGGTCCGACCAATAAAGGCAAGTGTGTTGTCCACATTCTTCACTACCTGTATCGCCACTTGTGGAGAATGATTTAATCGCGCCTCTCAGTCTTTCCTTTCCACAGCACATCCCCAGAAGTTAAATAGGATTGTTTTTCTTGCTACTAATTCCTTGCTGCTAGTTCTGGCCGTCCACTTAGTGTCCAACCTCTCCATCCACATAAGGGTCTGAGTGCATTGTTCAATGTGTTTGATGATATGGAACTGGGGTGTCAATAGACAATAGACAATAGGTGCAGATTTCAGAGTGTACAAGCCCAGCCGCTCCATTCTCTCAGCATCCCGCCATCCCTGGAATTAACCAAGTAAACCTACGCTGCAGTTCAGTTCAGTTCAGTTCAGTTCAGTTGTTATTTGTCATATGTAGGTTTAACACAGGGTCAACGATACAACAAAATGTTTTTGACAAGACAACGGGTCACCTCAGCAATGATATTACAAGGATAAAATTAAGGTTAAAAAAAAAGATAAGAGTGGCATTGCCTCAATAGCAAGAGTGTCCTTCCTCAAATTAGGGGACCAAAACCGCACACAATACTCCAGGCGTGGTCAGGGGTTATGGGGAGAAAGCAGAAGATTGGGGTTAGGAAGGAGAGATAGATCAGCCATGATTGAATGACGGAGTAGATTTAATGGGCCAAATGGCCTAATTCTGCTCCTATCACTAATGATAATGACCTTATATGCCTAACCTGGCCAGAGGATGAGGGGAGACTTGATAGAAGTACATAACATTATGATAGGGCAGACACAGGGTGAAAGTGTTCAGGACAATCGATAGGGTCCCGGTGGCGCAGCGGTAGAGTTGCTGCTCCGACCCTGACTACGGGTGCCGTCTGTACGGAGTTTGTGAACTGCGTGGGGCTTTCTCCGGGTGGCTCCGGCCTGTACCTCTAAACTGAATCTAAGCAGACTGCTTCATACTCCTCCTTTTGAGAAGTGTGTGTTACTTTACTAGTTGCAACCTCCGCACAAATTTAAATTCCCATCGAGGAGATCAGTCGATGGGTAGAACACAAACGTGGGGTGCAGCCTGATCTTAGTAGATTTGATTTTTCTTTTTAATGACGCAATGACTAGTTGAAGGAAATGTTGAGGTGTGATGTTATGGAGCTGCTCACCATTTTGTACTGAGAAAGGAGATATTATCATCTGTATTTAAATCTGTACTTTCCCTGTCACTTGTGTTCCAAGGTGAAGTATCGAATAATAAAATCTCTCATCCATGTGGTATTTACAAATGTACTATGAATAGCTCATTAAAAAAACACTTTATGATTGCATACTGTAGGCACGAGTGGTCTTGAACATTACACAGGTCGCACACATTTTCAAACCACCTTCAGCCCAAGATACGATCAGAAGCTGTGATCAAATTCTGTGAAGTTGACACCAGCGTTTCTGGTCGCTACTGATACCACTTGACAACTGCAAAGAATTAAAATGAAAATGTTTTATCTTTCATCAAACCTCATCTCAAGAAACAAGAGTCAGCGATTCACAAGTTCCACACTTTTCAGAACCCACTGCAAATAAATCACTTGCACAAACGGTGGCGCAGCTGGTGGAGCCAGAGGCTCTACCCTTGATTGCACTAGGGGCTATGATCAGCCATGATCACAATGAATGCCGGTGCTAGCTCAAAGGGCCGAATGGCCTCCTCCTGCACCTATTTTCTATGTTTTTTTTCTCTACGTCTAACCGGGTTTGATACGGACCTCGGGTGCTGTCATGTGTGGAGTTTGCACATTCTCCCCGGGTGCTTCTGTTTTCACCCACATCCCAAAGACGTACAGGTTTGGAGGTAAAATTGACCTCTGTAGGCAGTGGATGTGAAATTGGATAACATACAACTAGGGTGAACGGGTGATCGATGGTCGGCGTGGTCCTGGTGGGCTACAGGGTCAGTTCCCATGATGTGATTCGAATGCTAAAAACGTCAATCAACAATAGACAATAGGTGCAGGAGTAGGCCGTTCGGCCCTTCGAGCCAGCATCGCCATTCAATGTGATCATGGCTGATCATCCCCAATCAGCACCCCGTTCCTGCCTTCTCCCCATATCCCCTGACCGCTATTTTTAAGACCACTATCTAGCTCTCTCTTGAAAGCATCCAGGGTGGTGGGAGTATCCTCACCTACCTCCTCTGGCAGCTTGTCCCATACTCCCACCACCCTTTGTGTGAAATAGTTACTCCTCAGGTTCCTATTGCATCTTTCCCTCCCTCACTGTAAACCTATGCCCTCTGGTTCTCCATTCACCTACTCTGACAAAAAGACTTGGCTTGGTGATCGTTTTGCCCAACACCTCCGCTCGGTCCGCATTAACCAACCTGATCTCCCGGTGGCTCAGCACTTTAACTCCTCCTCCCATTCCGAACCCGACCTTTCTGTCCTGGGCCTCCTCCATTGCCAGAGTGAGACCCTCCACAAATTGGAGGAGCAGAAACTCATATTTCGCTTGGGTAGTTTACACCCCAGCGGTATGAACACTGACTTCTCCAATTTCAGGTAGTCCTTGCTTTCTCCCTCCTTCCCTTCCCCTTCCCAGCTCGCCCACTGTCTCCGCCTCTCCCTTTCTTTTACCCGCCCCCTTCCCCCCTCATCAGTCAGAAAGAAGTGTCTCGCATGGACCCGAAACGTCACAGTGCGGGGCGGGGGGCAATTTGATCCGTTAGGGGACACAGGGACTGCAGATGCTAGTCTTGTGTGGAACACAAAGTACTGGAGGAACTCAGTCGGTCAAACTGTGTATAGGGGTAAAGAGGCCCTTCTGCAGTTGTACAGGGCCCTGGTGGGACCACACCTGGAGTATCGTGTGCAGTTTTGGTCCCCTAATTTGAGGAAGGACATCCTTGCTATTGAGGCAGTGCAGCGTAGGTTCACGAGGTTAATCCGCAGGATGGCGGGACTGTCATATGAGGAAAGATTGGAAAGACTGGGCTTGTATTCACTGGAATTTAGAAGGAATGAGAGGGGATCTTATAGAAACTTATAAAATGACAAGACAAGCTAGATTGCAGGAAAAATGTTCCTAATGTTGGGGGGTGGGGGTCCAGCACCAGGGGCCAGTCTTAGAATAAACTGGGAGCCATTTAAAACTAAGATGAGAAGAAACGTTTTCACCCAGAGAGTTGTGAATTTGTGGAATTCTCTGCCACAGAGGGCAGTGGAGGCCAAATCACTGGATTAATTTAAAAGAGAGTTGGATAGAGCTCCAGGGGCTAGCGGAATCAAGGGATATGGGGAGAAGGCAGACACGGTTTACTGATTGTGGATGATCAGCCATGATCACAATGAATGGCGGTGCTGGCTCGAAGGGCCAAATGGCCTCCTCCTGCACCTATTGTCACTGCTTCTATGTCAAGCTTCCCTTTCTGCCAGAACTACCCAGCTTTATCCACACAGAGGGTGGTAGTTATGTGGAACGTGCTGCCAGAGGAGATAGTTGAAGCCGGTACAAGAGATAGACACAGAATGCTGGAGCAACTCAGCAGGACGGGATGGGATGGGTTGCTTTTTGGCTCGAAATCCTTTCTCCCTCGAGCCGAAACGTCACCCATTCCGTCTCTCCAGAGATGCTGCCTGGCTCACTGAGTTATTCCAGCATTTTCTATGTTGCTATGGAAACAAGGCCTTTGGCCCACCAAGAAAATACCAACCATGGATCACCCGTTCACACCAGCTCTCTTGATATTCCACTTCATCATCCACTCCCGACACACTCGGGGCAATTGACAGAGGCTGATTAACCCACAAGTCTTTGGAATGTGAGAGGAAACTGGATAACCCAAATGAAACCAGTGTTAGACAATAGACAATAGGTGCAAGAGTAGGCCATTCGGCCCTTCGAGCCAGCACCACCATTCAATGTGATCATGGCTGATCATCCCCAATCAGTACCCTGTTCCTGCCTTCTCCCCATATCCCCTGACTCCGCTATTTTTAAGAGCCCTATCTAGCTCTCTTGAAAGCATCCAGAGAACCTGCCTCCACCGCCCTCTGAGGCAGAGAATTCCAGACTCACCACTCTCTGTGAGAAAAAGTGTTTCCTCATCTCTGTTCTAAATGGCTTACTCCTTATTCTTAAACTGTGGCCCCTGGTTCTGGACTCCCCCAACATCGGGAACATGTTTCCTGCCTCTAGCGTGAGCAAACCCTTAACAATCCTATATGTTTCAATGAGATTCCCTCTCATCCTTCTAAACTCCAGTGTACAAGCCCAGCTGCTCCATTCTCTCAGCATATGACAGTCCCGCCATCCCGGGAATTAACCTTGTAAACCTATGCTGCACTCCCTCAATAGTAGTGTTGGCCCAGGGAGGGCATGAAAACTTCACACAGCATTCCTTGGGCTCTGGCGCTGCGAGGCAGCAACTCTAGCAGGCGTGCCTCTCTGCTGCCCTTTATCTTATGATTATTTAGCCAGTTTCTTTCATGTGATGAGCCCTGCCTCCACAGTCCCCAATCTTCTACCTCAGGGGCTCCCAACCTTTTTTCGTCCCGTTTACCCCAGGCAACTTTAATAGCACATAACAATGTTATTTCACTTATTTATGAACAACTATTGATGAACAGATACCTGTATACCAGAACCAAACAGTCAGTCAATGAGAACAAATGTACAAATCCAGAATCAACAAATTTACCCTCCTGGGGAGTAAATTTACCCCAGGTTGGAATCCCGTGTTCCAGGTCCTTCAGTGAATCTCTCTCCAAAGTCTCTATCTCTCCTTCCTAAAATGTGGAGCAGATAAATGGCTACATTGCTCCAGTTGCATCCAGACCGGACCAAGGAGTCGTAGGGTGAGATTGGCAGAGGTTTTACCTAAAATTGGGGTCCAGAACCAGGGGTCACTGTTTAAGAATAAGGAGTAAGCCATTTAGAACGGACATGAGGAAACACTTTTTCCACTCAGAGAGTTGTGAGTCTGTGGAATTCTCTGCCTGGTGGAGGCGGGTTCTCTGGATACTTTCAAGAGCTAGATAGGGCTCTTAAAGATAGCGGAGTCAGGGGATATGGGGAGAAGACAGGAACTGATTGGGGATGATCAGCCATGATCACATCTAATGGCGGTGCTGGCTTGAAGGGCCGAATGGCCTACTCCTGCACCTATTGTCTATAAAATGATATGGCTGCTCAGAGTCCTGTCCTGGAAAGAGGTGACCAGTTAGATAGAGGATTCAAGGATCAGGATGCTTGAATACTCCTAAAAAAAAGACTCCTGGGAATCCTTGTCCATTCAGGATGGCACATAGATATCTTGAATCCACACAGTGGAAGCCCATTGTGAATGGAATACACCACCTCTTGACCCAAAACATCACCCAATCCTACTCTCCAGAAATGCTGCCTGTCCCGCTGAGTTACTCCAGCATTTTGAGTCTATCTTCACCTCAAATGACCCAAGGGCTGATCGATCCCACGGGCAACGCCTGTCCCATCTGCGGGGAAAGTTCACAATTCCCACGTTGGCTTCGTCAGTCACGTCAGTAACATGGTGAGCCCAAGGTAGTGCCTCAGAAGTGGTTCTACAAAGGATCATAGCCCACAGTGCAGGAGAGGAATTGGCCCACAATGTCTGTGTCGAGCATAATGCCGAGTTAAACTCATCTCTTCTGCCTGCTCGTGATCCATACACCCTCTATTCCTTGCATTTCATATGGTCATAAGGGACAGGAGTAGAATTAGGCCATTCGACCCATCATTCAATCATGGCTGATCTATCCCTCCTAACCCCATTCTCCTGCCTTCCCCCCCCCATAACCCCAGACACTTGTACTAATGAGGAATACACCTGTACTAATCAAGAATCACACTAACCACAACCCTCTTAAATCATTTCTGCCTCTACCACCTCCCTCATTGGGTTCATTGGAACTTCTTTGCCGTTTAAACATAATTTTGCGATGCCTTCAGGAGTTTGCTCATCTTTAGAGTTTGCCCACCTATAAAAACATCTTTGTGTACACTTTGCTTTGATTGGAATCCACTTTTCCCCGTTGTATTTCTTCCGTAAGATTTTGCCTTCTACATGAGAAGCATAACTAACAGCATGCTGAAAGAACTCAGCAAGTCAAGATGCTGCCTGCCCTGCTGAAGGCTTCCAGTGTTAAGTTTTTTTTGTTCTTGGTTCCAGACATGCAGTCCCTTTTATCTTCATGACATAAATGCAAGTCAATTGAGCGAAGTCTACCTGAGCTACTGTTCTTTTCCCAACACTTTACTTGTCCTTTACTCTTTCTGCACGTGCATCACATTTACCTTCGTCTTTCCTTACTTTATGTTCAATAAGTATGCGTCCTGATTTATAATCAGTTCGTTCAGTGAAACATAAAAGCAAGCAGGCGTTTGCAGAAATAATTAATTAATTAATTAATCAGAAGAGTGCGATTGCTTTGTTTTATCAAGGTTCTTGTGCAGAACAAGGCCATACGGCCCACCAAGTCTACTTCGCCATTCAATCATGGCTGATCTATCTCTCCCTCTCAACTCCATTCTCCTGCCTTCTCCCCATAACCCTTGACACCCATACTGATCAAGTATTTGTCAATCTCTGCCTCAAAAATATCCATTGACTTGGCCTCCACAGCCGTCTAAGGCAATGATTTCCACAGATTCACCACCCTCTGATGAGAGAAATTCCTTCTCATCTCCTTTCTAAGGGTACGTCCTTTAACTCTGATGCTGTGCCCTCTGGTCCTAGACTCTCCCACGGATGGAAAAAACATCTTCTCCACGTCCACCCTATCCAAACCTTTTACAAAGCCATCCAGTTCTCTTGCAGTTTGCAAGATATTGTCTTAATCAGTACAATTAGAGAACCAAGCGATCAAGCTTCATCACGTTGTCATGAGGAAAGGCAAAAGCTGATCAAATAGTTGTCTTTTATTAACAGTTTAACTATGTTTATTATTTTTGAACAATTAAAAAGAAACAGTTGTAACAAACAATCACATTATCAATATGCGACTATTTGTAAATGGGTATCACATAACAATCGCTTAGTGCTACAAAGATGACTCCAGTCACAGTTTTTGAAATAGATTGTAATTAGCAACTAATCAATTTGCAAGTTTGGTATTATGAGTGGTTCTTTTTGTACTATTTTTTTTATAATAAAAAAAAATTGCACTTCACAGTTGAACACAACATACAGAGTATCCTTGCAGACTTTCAGAGCCTCACAAGTGCTAGATATTACAAAAATGTCAGTAAACATTCTATATACTGCACTGTAACACACAGCATCGTTCAAAATGTGAGCAGAACAGGCCTGGGGACTTATTTTTCAAATGTGACCCCCATCAGATATTTTTTACCATGTGTTATTGGTTCAACGAACTAAGAAATTATAAATCCTGTGCTATTTTGTACAACTGATGGTTATTTGCACTCTGAACGGATGGATGCTAATTTGAACAGGACTAACTTTGGCGTTCTTCAGTCTGTGTATCTCGGTGCGTACAGTATATCCTGGCATGTAACACTCAAAGATAGTTAGTACTTTGTCAAAGAAGGAAGTTTGCTTCAAAACATTCAAAAACAGTTCAGAACAACAAAGCAGACAAACTACGACCTTTAAAAACAATCTGTTTGATTTTAATTGTATTGAACTGACAAAAGAGCAGTTAGTTCATTTTAACCCATTTTCCTGCTAATTGGGTCAAAACAATCAGTTGGTTTGGGAAATAATGGAAATTAATAAAACAGAAATAAGCTGTCTTGTCATAAAAAGTGTTCCATTAACTACTTATAAATATTCATTATGTTACAGCACTTTAACCCATAAAACCAAAGGTTGAGGTAATTCCTTTTGCCATATATTGTACTGGTTTGTGAGAAATAATGGGTTTAAATGAAGAGTTTAGAATTAATGGAATATTTTATACAACTGCGTTCCTTGGCCAGTTTACTTCCTTCTTCTGAAGTTGGCATCGCATAAAATAATGTTCAATGGATCTCAAGAATCTTACAGTATTTCGAGCCAGATAACAGATCCTCGTTTACATTTTGCATTTGCACAACACTTGCAAGGGCCATGGACTATATTTAAAATCAATCGGCCCATGTGCCAATTCCTTTTCTCCCCCACTGCACTGAATTCAAATGCAAACTCCCAATCAACCCTTCAGGTCTTTGAACATGGGACTTTACTAGCTGGCATGATTTAGCATCAGCCTAAGTAATTATGTTATTAGCATGTATAATATTGTCGTTGTTAGAGCTCCAACTAGCAAAACCTCACATTGCCCGGTTTTGTTTGGTTCGTTCATAAACTCATTCGAGTTTACTCAGACCAAGTACAAAGAGGCAGAACGCTAATGAGAAAATGACTGTAGTTTGTAGCATTCTGCGACAAAAATAATTTGTGGAAACACTTAAAACTGACTCACAAATTCCACAAACTGCAAATCAATCCCAATCACAGCTAACATACCTATCTTACAATAATAATTAGAAAAGTAAACTGGACAAATTCATTGCAATACTTGAATTGGTTCCATGTAACATCATTTCCTATCACATCAGAAAAGTTGAAGGTATTTTTACCTACAAACCTTGGTTTCATATTTTGTCCAAATCTAAAAGTACAAAAAAAAAAAATGCAGATTGCAATTGCGGATTTTATTTGACATGTAGTCAAGATGCATCTTGTTCTGTCCCGCTGGGCATTATTCTGCGGGTAATGTATCTGTTCTCGTGGCAAATAGACAAGTTTACTGTTCCAAGGAGTGACAACAACAAAAAATCCAGATGATGAAATTATTCATAAAATAATCAGCAGGAGTATCTTACTATTCCCTCTGCTCATTAACAATACTAGTAGAATAATATAGGTACATCTTAGAGATTTAACAAAAATCTGTGAAGGCAAATATGGGTATTATGTAAGCTTAAAAAAGTAATACATATATTTACAGTTCCTTCATGACAAAGTTGCTACCTTGTCATTTTTATTCTGTGACACTACTTACAGATCTATCCATTCTATGCTTGCAAGTTCATGAACTAACAAGGCATTCTTGTACAATACGGATTCCTTCTGTTCTAAATATTTTGAAAATTTGAAGAAATGCCTTGATCAGGGACTCATCAAAAAATATCACAGAGATATGTAACCAATCTAGAAAGACTGCGTTGCTAAAGACAGTCTTCTTTAACCAAAGAAACAGGCTTGTTCTGCATTTCATTTGAGTCCACGGATAGCATGTCTATATTGTCCCCCCTTCCCTCTTCAATGTTAACGAACAGAATATTCTCAGACTTGTGTGATTCTTCAGTGCTGGGCTGAGTCAGGCTATGGTTACCATTCTCTTTAACATCACCCAAAACCTCACTCTTGGAACCTGTGATTTCTTTGCCTTTGCCACTATTATAGCCATCTTTATTAACGAGATCTTCTTCCATCTGCAAACAAAATTCATACAAGTTACCGCAATAATCATGGAACAGAGGTAGAAATCAAAATACTCGAGTACATTATTTCAATAACAGGCGCAAGTAGGAGGCAGCTCACTTTAAGTCAAAGGATCAGACGTGATTAATTGGACACACTCAAAACTGTCCACTATCCTTACTGACTGAAGAATGCTTTATCACGTTGAGTTTAGTTTACTGTCAGGTGTACAGAAGTACAGTGAAAAACTTTTGGTGCGTGTTAACCAGTCAGTGAACAAGATTGATATCGATAATATACAGATACATGATAACGGGAATAACGAGGGTAACCACCGAAGATAGGCACAAAATGCTGGAGTGATTCAATGGGACAGGTAGCAAGAATGGGTGACATTACGGGTCGAGACCCTGCTTCAGTTGAGTTACGCCAGCATTTTGTGTCTATCTTCATGTAAACCAGCAAATGCACGTCCTTCCTACACATAACGTGGATAACGGTTAGTGCAAGTTAAGTCTAGTAAAGTCCGATCAAAGAGACCTCGAGGGTCTCCAATGAGTTAGATAGTAACTGCATACCGTAAACTGAGAATTACTGATGAAATGTTTATTAATTAGGACAACCCCTTTGTGATGCAGGGAGTCTCTCCATAATACTTCCTAGTATAGACACGGAATGCGGTCTCTGGAGGTAGCATCTCTGGATAGAAGGAATGGGTGACGTTTTGGGTCGAGACCCTTCGACCCGAAACGTCAGCATCTGCAGTTCCTTCCTGCACATGTACTTCCCAGTGTTCACCGAAGAACACAATAACATAACGAGAAGTGGTAATGCAAATGAACATAGCGGTCGGTGTCATACATTTAAAGCAGCAGTCCTCTAAGCTATCGGCTCAGCTTTTTTTAAGGAAGCCCTCAAACAAGTTGCCACAATTCAAAGCAGATTATTACGCAAGATTTAAAAAAAAAAATTAACATCAAATCCAATACACATTCTTAAAAGTTAATATTATATCCTCTTAATACGATGCCTGGTGGGTCGTGTAAAGAAATGCTTGTACACTTTAAGTGGGTATCCTGGTTCATTATTTCACTCTGTGGAAAATAAGGAGCGGAAAAGATTGCACAAAGTTGTGACCACTGCCCAGTCCATCATCGGCTCTGACCTCTCCACCATCGAAGGGATTTATCGCAGTCGCTGCCGTAAAAAGGCTGGCAGCATCATCAAGGACCCACACCATCCTGGCCACACTCTCATCTCCCCGCTACATTCAGGTAGAAGGTACAGGAGCCTGAAATCTGGTGCATGCTGGTTCAGGAACAGCTTCTTCCCCACAGCCATCAGGCTATTAAACTCGCCACCAAACAAAGTCTGAACCATAACAGCCTATTGCACTTTATCTGTTTATTTATGTGTCTACATATGGTCTATGGTACATAGACACACTGAACTGTTCTGTATTTATGCTTACAATAGTCTGTTGTGCTGCAGCAAGCAAGAATTTAATTGTCCTATCTGGGACACATGACAATAAACTCTCTTGACTTGACACCTAACAGAAACTAGAGATTTTTTATGAACTACTTAGTCAAGATAAAAACAAGAATCTGACAGTGTAAGAAGCCAACTCGAAGATACGTTTGGCTGCAATTTTTTTTAAATACACCTCATTGATTAGTATATCTTGAGTAGACAAAAGTACTGGAGAAACTTAGTGGGTGAGGCAGCATCTATGGAGCAAAGGAATAGGCAGCGGTTTGGGTCGAGACCCTTCCTCACACTGATGGCGGGGGTGGGAAAAAGAAAGGAAGAGGTGGAGACAGTGGGCTGTGGGTGAGCTGGGAAGTGGAGGGGAAGGAGGGAGAAAGCAAGGACTACCTGAAATTGGAGATCAATGTTCATACCGCTGGGGTGTAAACTACCCAAGCGAAATATGAGGTGCTGCTCCTCCAATTTGCGGTGGGACTCACTCTGGCCATGGAGGACGCTCAGGACAGAAATGGGAATAGGAGGGGGAGTTGAAGTGCTGAGCCAGCGGGAGATCAGGTTGGTTATTGCGAAATGAGCGGAGGTGTTGGGCGAAGCGATCGCCAAACCTGCGCTTGGTCTCGCCGATGTAGAGCAGTTGACACCTGGAACAGCAGATGCAATAGATGTGGTTGGAGGAGGTGCAGGTGAACCTCTGCCTCACCTGGAAAGACAGCTTGGGTCCTTGGATGGAGTCAAAGGGGGAGGTAAAGCGACAAGTGTAGCATTTCCTGCCGTTGCAAGGGAAAGTGCCAGGAGAGGGGGTGGTTTGGGTGGGAAGGGACGAATTGACCAGGGAACGGTCTCTGCGGAAAGCAGGAAGGTGAGGACAAGGGGGACTCTGTCCTTGCTACGAGTGGGGGGATGGGCAGCGAGAGCTACGGGATATAGAAAAGACCCTGATGAGAGCCTCTTTTTCTTTCTTTTATAATCTTTTTATCAGTTTTTTTAGGGCCTCATCTATAGTTGAAGAGGGGAACCCCTGTTCCCTAGAGATGAGAACATATCTTGAGTGAAACCCATTTACTTCTGACACTACTGTCAGGAAATCTATTAACATTAGTAAATTGAAGAAAATAAAATTACTTTATGCGTGCATCAACTATGATCCCTTATGGTCCTCTAAACCTTCTTAAAAGTCTAGTCATTTTACAAGTTCAAATTTTGTAACTCCATCATTTAAGGTGGGATGCAGAGATAGTGATACAGTGAACTTAATTAACTATGTGTCAGAAAGAACTGCAGATGCTGGTTTAAATCGAAGGTAGACACAAAATGCTGGAGCAACTCAGCGGGACAGGCAGCATCTCTGGAGAGAAGGAATGGATGACGTTTCGGGTCAAGACCCTTCTTCAGACGGATCAGCCTCGACCCGAAACATCACACATTCCTTCTCTCCAGAGATGCTGCCTGTCCCGCTGAGTTGCTCCAGCATTTCGTATCTACCGATTAACTAAATTAACTATTAGTCAAGTTTCCTGACTATCACTCTGCATGATCATGAATAAGTTGAACTTCACAAAGTGTATGTGTTGTTGAAAAATTGAAACATATAAGACTGTTAAGGGTTTGGACACGTTAGAGGCAGGAAACATGTTCCCGATGTTGGGGGAGTCTAGAACCAGGGGCCACAGTTTAAGAATAAGGGGTAAGCCATTTAGAACAGAGACGAGGAAACACTTTTTCTCACTTTTTCTGGTGAGTCTGTGGAATTTTCTGCCTCAGAGGGCGGTGGAGGCGGGTTCTCTGGATACTTTCAAGAGAGAGCTAGATAGGGCTCTTAAAAATAGGGGTCAGGGGATATGGGGAGAAGGCAGGAACGGGGTACTGATTGGGGATGATCAGCCATGATCACATTGAATGGCGGTGCTGGCCCGAAGGGCCGAATGGCCTACTCCTGCACCTATTGTCTACCCTCTCTACTTCCAGCATGTCTGTCAAAAGCATTCTGCTCAGATCAAAGTCTCTCCCCCCCCACCTTAAACCGTGGAAAAATAGAGCCATACGATCAATGTTTGCTATGAACCCAAACATAAACCCTGCACTGTTGACACAAAATGACCAAAAGAGACTGTTCATTAAATGTTACCTTGATATCACTTTTGTCTGGCTTGATTTTGCAGTCTTTCTCTTCCTTTTGCTCGTCTTTCTCTATTTCCTCCTTCACCTCAACTTGTTCCTCTTCTTTCCCCTTCCTTGCCTCCTCTATTTCCTCCCCTTTCTCCTCCCTCACCTCGTCATTCCTTTCGTTTTTCTCTTCCTTTGTGTCGTCTCCCTGCCGGTCGTTCTCTTCCGTCGTTTCTTTCCCTCTGTCCCTGGCTTCTACCCCCTCATCTTTTTCCTCCGTTGCTGGATCGTTCCCGTCATCGCTCACCTCTTTCTCCGCCTCCCCTCTCTTGTCTTTCTCTTGGTCTTTCTCCTTTTCCCTCTCTTTCTCTGCCTGCTGCTCTCTCTCCTTGTCCTTTACCTTCTCCCTCTCCGCGTCCCTTTCCCTCTCTCTTTCCGTGTCCTTCTCCCTCTCTCTCTCTGCGTCTTTTTCCTTCTCTCTCTCCACGTTCTTCACCCTCTCTTCATCCGTGCCCTTCTCCCTCTCTCCCTCGGCATATTTTTCCTTCTCTCTCTCCGCGTCCTTCACCTTCTCTTTCTCCGTGTCCTTCTCCCTCTCTCTCCCTGCGTCTTTTTCCTTCTCTCTCTCCGCGCCCTTCACCCTCTCTTCATCCGTGCCCTTCTCCCTCTCTCCCTCGGCATCTTTTTCCTTCTCTCTCTCCGCGCCCTTCACCCTCTCTTTCTCCGCATCCTTCACCCTCTCTTTCTCCGCGTCCTTCTCCCTCTCTCGCTCTGCGCCCCTATCTTTCTCTTTCTCCGCGTCCCTTACCCTCACTCTCTCCGCATCTTTCTCCTTTACCCTCTCCGTATCCTCCCTCTCCGTGTCCTTCTCCCTCTCTCTCTCTGCATCCTTTTCCCTCTCCCTCTCTTTGTCCCTCTCCCTCTTGTCCTTGTCTCTCTCCTCCTTCTTGTCCTTCTCTCTCTCCTCCTTCTTGTCCTTCTCTCTCTCCTCCTTCTTGTCCTTGTCTCTCTCCTTCTCCTTGTCCCTTTCCCTCTCTTTATCCTTCTCTCTCTCCCTGTCCTTTTCCTTGTCCTTATCCTTCTTTTTCTTTGAGGTGGAATGATCGCGTTTACTCTTGTCTATGCTTTGGCTGCTTGAATTTTCTCTGTTCTCAACCACATCTTTGCTCTGTTCTCTGTCTTTGTCTTTTCTTTTCTCTTTCCTAATCCTGGAAAAAAAAAAGAAACATTTTGCACTTAACAGAAATAAAAATACAATTAATTCTGAAAACCTGAAATAAAAGCAAATAGTGTACATAATCATGAGAGGAATAGATTGGATAGACGCACAGAGTCTCTTGTCCATATTAGGGGAAACGAGAAAACAGAGGACGTGGGTTTAAGATGAGGGGTAAAATATTTAATAGGAATCTGAGAGTTGGGCAGAAGGGCCTGTTTCCACACTGTATTGCTCTATGACTTCATGGCACGGAACATCACCCATCCAAGTTTTCCATGGATGAATTAACTAGTTTGGAAACAAAGATCACAGAAGTCTGTGAGCAGAAGTGGAAGGAACATTATGAAAAGGATAAACATGCAAGATAAAGGGAGTTGGTAATGGTACAAGAATGGAAAGCAAAGATCGGTCTACAAGATCTGTACATAAGAATAGTGCTATCATTAACATGAATCAACTCAGCGAACCTACATTGTATTAACTGTAAGAAAAGTCCAATAAAAAATGGCATGACATGAAACTGTTGAACGTAATGTTGAGTCTAGGAGGGCTACAAGATGCCTGGGGATCTTTTTAACATGTTTCTGAAAATGTCCTTATAGGTCTGGTGAACTGGGAGCCATTAAACCCTGTGAGAAATATTTAGAGTTTGCCATGGAATCTGATGTCTCTTTAAATCACTATGTTTGCTGAAACACCTCGCTCTTGCCATGAAATTGCTAATACTGTTATCCACAGCAATGGGCCATCACCTTCTTGGGGACGGCGATTTTGAAAGCCTTCTCTTTGGTGTCCTGGGTCGCCTCTTTGGCGACCTGGACCTCCTCCTTGGTGACCTGGATCTTCTCTTTGGTGACCTGGACCTCCTTCGTGGAGATCTGGATTTCCGTTTTGGCGACCTGGACCTTCTCCTTGGTGACCTGGACCGTCGCCTTGGCGATTTAGACTTCTTCCTCGGTGACCTGGACCTCTTCCTTGGTGACCTGGACCTCTTTCGCGGGGACCTGGACCTCTTCCGCGGGGACCGGGACCTCTTTCGCGGGGACCGCGACCTTTTTTTCGGTGTCTTGGACCTCCTTTTAGGTGTCTTGGATCTTTTTCTCGATAAACTTCTGCTTTTCTTTCTATATTTTTCTCTGTAAAATATAATATAATTGTTATAGTTTAATTTAGCGATACAGCACGGAAACAGGCGGCTCAACCCCACCGAGTCCGCACCAGCCAGCGACCCCCGCACACTGACATTATCCCACATACACCGGGGACAATTTACAATATTACCAAGCCACATTAACCTACAAATCTACACGTCTTTGGAGTGTGGGAGAAAACCGAAGCACCCGGAGAAAACCCACGCAGGTCACAGGGAGAACGTACAAACTCCGTACTGCCAGGACCTGTAAGGTAAGGGTCAAACCAGTAAGGCGCCGTAAGGCAGCAACTCTTCGCTGCGCTACTGTGCTTGGAACATTATTCTAATTCGAGCAGAACCAACTTTTAATGTACATGCTTTATAAACAATTTTTATTCAATCCAGTTACAAAACCATCTTATCCCTAAAATACCGAAATCTTGCGAGGAGGGAACATGAATGAGCGTGCAAAATAGAAATATATAAAATTATAAAAGGCCTGGACAAGCTAGATGCAAGAAAAATGTTCCCAATGTTGGGCGAGTCCAGAACCAGGGGCCACAGTCTTAGAATAAAGGAGAGGTCATTTAAGACCGAGGTGAGAAAAAACTTTTTCACCCAGAGTTGTGAATTTATGGAATTCCCTGCCACAGAGGGCAGTGGAGGCCAAATCACTGGATGGATTTAAGAGAGAGTTAGATAGAGCTCTAGGGGCTAGTGGAGTCAAGGGGTATGGGGAGAAGGCAGGCACGGGTTACTGATAGAGGACGATCAGCCATGATCACAATGAATGGCGGTGCTGGCTCGAAAGGCCGAATGGCCTCCTCCTGCACCTATTTACTATGTTTCTATCATTCCATATTACCTGTGTGGAACACGTATAAATCCCACCTTTTTATGGTCAGGTCCATATGATTATGGTTCGATGGACTGGTCACCCTGTTCATAATATTTATGGTAATTCTAAAAACATGCACACTCTTAATATAATTAAATGCCTTAAATTATCACATTTCCTACCGGCTTAAACTTCGAGATCTTCTTGGTGAGGTAGTGGAGTTCTTTTCTTTCTTCTTTCCATTTTCCCCATCTCCATCTTTGCTTTCTTCCTTCACTTTACTGTCACCTTCTGCTTTCTTTTCCCTGTTATTGCAGGTAGATCACATATATTAAAAAGATCAAGCACTACAGGATATTAGTCAGCACAAGCATCATTCCAAAAAGTCTTAACGTCACATTATTTACAATAAACGACAGCTTTGGACAATACTTTTCCCAACTCACATTATAAACTGCAAAGGAAGCCCTCAAACCTATCATTCGAATGCTCAAGAATTACAGTGGTACCTTAATCGGCTAGTGAGGTTGTGCCGAAATAGCCACCGAATAGTGAAAGGCCTGGATAGAGTGGATGTGGAGAGGATGTTTCCATTGGTGGGAGTCTAGGACCAGAGGCCATAGCTTCGGAAAATAAAAGGACGTGCCTTTAAGAAGGAAATGAGGAGGAATTTCTTTAGTCAGAGGATGGCGGATCTGTAGAATTCATTGCCACAGAGGGCTGTGGAGGCCAAGTCAATGGATATTTTTTAAAGCAGAGATTGATAAATTCCTGATTGGTACGGGTATCAGTGGTTATGGGGAGAAGGCAGGAGAATGGGATTAGGCGGGAAAGATGGATCAGCCAAGATTGAATGGTGGAGTAGACTTGATGGACTGAATGGCCTAATTCTGCTACTATCACTTATGAACTTATGAGCAAGATAAGTAGGCTGTGGAATAGCAAATGGTGTTTAATTCAGTTGTGTGCAAGGTGTTGTTTTTTAGGAAGTCAAACAAGGTAGACTTTCACAATGAATGGTAGGGCCCCAGGGAGTGTTGTAGAACAGAGGGACTTAGGAATACAAGTACATATTTTCCAGAAGTGACAACATGTGGACAGAGAGATGAAGACGGTTTTTGGCATGCTGGCCTTCATCAGTCAGTACATTGAGTATAGAAGCTGGGATCTTATGTTGCAGTTGAAGAAGACTTCCATGAGGCTTAATGCTTAAGAGCATTGTGCTGTTCGATTTTGGTCACCCAGTTATCAGAATGATATGCTGGAGAACAAAGAAAATATTTACAAAGACGTTGCTAGCTCTCAAGGGACTGAGTTAGAGCGATTGTTTAAGAAAGAACTGCAGTTGCTGGAAAAATCGACGGTAGACAAAAATGCTGGAGAAACTCAGCGGGTGAGGCAGCATCTATGGAGCGACGTTCGGGTCGAGACCCTTCTTCAGACTGATGTGGGGGTTGGGGGGGGGGGGGGGGGGGGGGGACGGGAAGAAGAAAGGAAGAGGCGGAGACAGTAGGCTGTGGGAGAGCTGGGATGGGGAGGGGAAGGAGGGAGAAAGCAATGACTACCCGAAACTGGAGAAGTCAATGTTTGTGGGTGAGCTGGGAGAGGTTAGGTAGTCCAGGAGTACAGGAAACTGATAGAGGTGTATAAAATCACGAGAATAGATATGGTGAATGCAGTCTTTTTCCGAGGGTTGGGAAATCAAAAGCTAAAATGCACAAGGTTTAAGGTAGCAGGGGCAAGATTTAATAGGAACATGAGGAGCATTTTATTCCTTAGAAGGTTGTTGGTGTATGGAAATAGTTGCCAGAGGATGTGATCGAGGCATATACAATGACTATATTTAAAAATCTATATTTTTAAGAAATGTCCCTAAATCTGTGCGTTTTTTAAACATTCTATGCCTTTTGCCTGATGGGAGAGGGGAGAAGAGAGAGTGGACGGGGACGAGTCACATCCTGGCCACTCCCTCTTCTCCCACCAGGCAAAAGGCATAGATATGTGAAAACGCACACCTCCGGATTCATGGACAGCTTCTTCCCAGCAAAGATCCTATAGCAAGCAAGATAGATCACTCGACGAAAAAGACGAAGTACGGTCATGGGCAGATTCATGGGTAATTTTCGGCCCCATTTCCGTAACCGGCTTCCGTCTCCGCACCAAAGATCCCATAGAGGAGCAAAGATAACTAGTGCGGAGACGGAAGCCGGTTACGGAAACATCCTCGTAAAAATAAAATTTATTTGGTAAAAATCTTCTCCTCATTTTCATAATTTATTAACATAAACTGTTCCCCCGCAATGTTGATTACACAGCGAGTCGGGTCGGGTTACTGAAATGGATGAAAAAAAGGACCACGTTGCACACTACATGTCAGCCCCATTGCATTTAGAAGGAATGGTCTATCTTGCTTCCCAGCTGTTATCAGGCAACTGAACCATCCCGCCCCAACCAGAGAGCAATGCTCAACTACTATCTATCTCTTTGGTGATCTTTGGACTTTCCTTGATACCACTTTGCTTGCACTAAACTTTATTCCACCTCAAACACTGTATATGGGTTGATTGTAATCACGTATTGTCTTTCTGCTGACTGGTTAGCATGCAACAAAAGCTTTTCACTTCACCTAGGTACACGTGACAATAAACTAAACAGAACTGCATGGATGTTTGGACAGGTACATGTTGAAGAAAGGTTTTGAGATTTATGGTCAAATATGGGAAAAATGGATTAGATAGGTGGATATCTTGGTCAGCGTGCATGAGTTGGACCAAGGGATTGTTTCTGTGCTGTATGACTCCAAAAACATTCTCTTTGACCAAAATATCATACCACAAACAGGAAAAAAAAAATCCTTTCATTGGAAAATAGGAAATGCGGCATTTAAAAAGTCAGAAAATACAAATCAAGATATATAAATGGACCTTGTGAAAGGAAATGGAGTGGTCTTATTTAATCAAGTTAACCAATCTAAACAGTGACCACGAAGAAATGACCAATCTGACTGCTCAGTTTTTCTGGGTGACACACTGAACACAAATATATGGAAAATCTCACAACTATGTTAGAAAATCTTACCAGCTATCCCCACCTGCTGGAATTAGAAAACAATGCAATCTACAGTGTAATTATAGCTCAGGTGAAGAGCAAAGATCCTATAGCAAGCAAGATAGATCACTCAAAGAAAAAAAACGTGGTCCAGTCATGGGCAGATTCATGGGTAATTTTCGGCCCCATTTCTATAACCGGCTTCCGTCTCCGCACCAAAGATCCCATAGCGGAGCAAAGATAACTAGTGCGGAGACGGAAGCCGGTTACGGAAACATCCTCGTAAAAATAAAAATTATTTGGTAAATATCCTCTCCTCATTTTCAGAATTATAATTTATTAACACAAACTGTTCCCCCGCAACGTTGATTACACTGCGAGTCGGGTCGGGTTACTGAAACGGATGAAAAAAATGCCCACATTCCGCTCCGTTGCGTACTTCACGTCAGCCCATTGCATTTAGCAGGAGTGGTCTATCTTGCTCCGCTATAGGATCTTTGCTGAAGAGCAGAGTGAGCTAGGTTTTGAATACCCCTTCGAAATGCTGTTTAACCTCTTGTTTTAATGTAACCACTTTTAATTTCATGTGCCTTCTTCAGTAAGAACTTGTAGATTGCAAGTTAGATATTTTACAAAGCGAATGCACAACATGAAGACCTGATGCTACTGGAAGTATTTGTTCCGGCTGCTGATTAGTAGCAAGTAAGAAGAACAATTCAGACACTAGTATAGAGCCAGCTAACATTAAAACCACAATGCAGAAGTGGCAGACTCTCTCATCATCTAAAGGGTGTGGGCATCAATAGCAAGCTATCTCTGATTCAAGCAAGGATTTTAACTGTATATTTTTGAATGACTTATCTTTGATTAAAAAAAAAATAATTGGTGCAAGGAACAATGATTTGCATATCAGTGATCTTCAAAATCATATAAAGATTTTGTCTATGTAAATGAGGGATAGCCATGGCTGACAAACAATCTTTCAAAAAAAAAAATCCCAGGTCGCAGTTTAGATCTTTATCCACTCTGCTGCAATGGACTTATTTGTGCAGTTAGCACAGTGCCTCTACGTGGTGAACATGCGAGTATTTAAGACCAATGGTGTGAAAGCAGGAAGAGTGTGTTGGTTTAAAATTGAGGCCTTGGTTGATTATTGTTGCATGCATCGAGGTACAGTGAAAAGCTTTGTTCTGCATGGTTTCCAATCAGTTTAGATAATACTATACATAAATACAATCAAGTCACTCAAGTACATCCTTGTGCAGAGGAATCAAATCACACGCTGATTTTGCTATGTTTTCAACATGATGAATTTTCTACATCCACCATTTGTTCTTATATTTTTCTGAAACCCCATCAATCTCTCGAAAACAAATTGTCTTTTTTTATCATGCCATCATCTGAGAAGGACTCGTCAAGCAATTTACAAAATGGATATCATTCCGACAAGGTAAAGAGACGAAACCTAGTGTAGACTTGGACGACCATATCGCCAAACACTTGTATTTGGTCCGCCAAGGCTCACTGGATCTCCTGCTCATTAACCATTTTAACTCCTCTTCGCATTCCCACACTGACCTTTCTGTCGTGGGTCTCCTCCACTGTCGGAGTGAGGCCATGGGCAAATTGGAGGTGCAGCACTCGTATTCTGCTTGGGTTGCTTACAATCGAATGACATGAACACTGAATTCTTCAATTTTGGATTTGGAAGGGTGTGTTGCAGGATGTACACCCTTCTTTCCAAGAAGGTTGAGAAGGAGTGTGTGAGGTGCCAGAAGGTTGAAGGGTGGCTGACGTTGTGCCTCCATTTAAAAAGGGCTGCAAGGAAAAGCCTGGGAACTAAAGGCTAGTGAGCCTAACATCTGCAGTAGACCAGTGAGCCTAACATCTGCGGTAAGGCAAAATACTGGAGAGGATTCTGATTGATAAGATATATATGCATCTGGATAACATGAGCTGATTAGGGGTATTTCAGCATGGTTTTGTATGTGGAAGATCATGTCTTATGAATCTGATTGAGTTTTTTTTTTAAGTAAGCAAAAAGGTAGATGATGGCAAAGCCGTAGATCTTAAGCAAGGCATTTGATGAGATTTCACATGATAAGCTGCTTTGGAAGGTTAGATCACATGGGATCCAAGGAGAAAATAATCAAATGGATAGAGTGTTTAAGAAGGAACTGCAGATGCTGGAAAATCGAAGGTAGACAAAAATGCTGGAAAAACTCAGCGGGTGAGGCAGCATCTATGGAGCGAAGGAAATAGGCAACCTTGCGGGTCAAAACCCTTCAAATGGATAGAGAATTGGCTTCATGGAAGGAAGCTGAGGGTGATGGGAGAAGGTTGTTTATCGGACTGAAGGCCTGTGATCAGTGATGTGCCTCACGGATTGGTGCTGTAGTTTATAGTTTGTAGTTTATATTAATTATCTATGATGCAGAAAATGAGGTGGTTTAACTCTAGTTTGCATTTTGCATCAGCCCGGCAGTGGAGGTGACTGAGGGCAAACAGGTCAGTGTGGGAATGGGGACGGGTGTCAAATTGGCTTGCAACCAGAACCTCAAGCCAGCCCTCGTGAACAGAACACAAGGGCCCGGCAAAGCGGTCACCTAGCTGGTAATGTGGAGGATAAAGGCCACGCCAAGGGCACCACATGCAACAGATGAGGATGGAAAAATTGCATGCAAGTCTCTGTCGCACACAGAAGAGCTGCGTAGGTCGCTGGGTGGCGTGGTGGTACTGCCTATTTGTATCCCATTACCCAAGATCCGCTGTCCCAAATGACTTCACAAGCTGTCGTCCAAGCTCATTGCACAATGATGCCCTATCACAAAGGCGGAAATGCAGAAGAATGACGGCTCAGTGCGCAACGGTAGACTTGCTGCTTCACAGCACCAGAGACCCGGGTTAGATCCTGACTACGGGCGCTGATCTTACGGAACCTGTACGTTCTCCCTGTGACCTCGTGGGTTTCCTCCCACACTCCAAAGCCACGCAGGTTTGAAGGTCAATTGGCTTCTGCTTCACCAAATTGTCCCTGGTGTGCCGGATCGGAGTAGGGTACAGGCGTGGACCGAAGGGCCTGTTTCTGCACTGTGTCTCTAAACTAAACCACTCAGGGACATGACTGCCATCATTATGTTATAAAAAGCTCGCAGCAATCGGCTAGTTTAGGCAGAATGTAAATGGTACTCAGTGCTCCTGGTGCAGTTTCCCCAACAGGCTGTGAATTTGGTACATTTTCTCCATGTTGAAACTTCAATCCCAAAACCTTAATGGCCATTATGCCATGTAGGTTATTTACTCCGTGCTAACATTGTGTTTATGCTCATAAACACCTGGGTCCCCATAAAGACCTATATAAAGATTATTTTCATTTAAGCAGGTCTGCTTTTTGATTCCTCCAACCAAAAGTGCAACATCTTATATTTTCCAAAGTTAAACCCCATTTTCCTACGTTAAACTCAGACTTACGAGTCTCCCTGTGGCAGAACGTGCAAACTCCACACGAACAGCACCAGAGGTCAGGTTGGAACCCGGCTCTCTGGTGCGCTGGCAGCAGGTGTTGTGGAAGTATATACAACGCTGGAATAACTGGCAGGGTTAATGCTGATGGAATGGGCATGGTTTGGGAACAAATCCAGCCAAGGTCGTGAGAAATTGCAGGGTTGTACACGTAGCCCAGACCATCACGTAAACCAGCCTCCCTTCCATTGACTCCATCTACACTTCACGCTGCCTCAGCAAGGCCATTTTCAAACTGGGTCAGGGCAGTAGACAAAAGACAATAGGTGCAGAAATAGGCCATTTGGCCCTTCGAGCCAGCAGCGCCATTCAATGTGATCATGGCTGATCATCCCCAATCAGTATCCCGTTCCTGCCTTCTCCCCATATCCCCTGACTGCTATTTTTAAGAGCCCTATCTAGCTCTCTCTTGAAAGCATCCAGAGAACCTGCCTCCACCGCCCTCGGAGGCAGAGAATTCTACAGACTCACCACTGTGAGAAAAAGTGTTTCCTCAAAGAATATCAATATACAAGGCCAAACCCAAGAATATACATATATAGGCAAGGAAAGAATGGTAGAATTTTGACTAGTTGAAGCTTAAAACATTCTGATTGTTTACCTTGATGGGGAAGGACTTTTTGATCCATGCCCATCTTTTGATCGTGAACGTTTTGCTTGAGGACTCTTGGAATCACGCCTGTCTTTGTGCCTCGAGGGAGATGTGTGCGATCTACTCCTGGAGCGTCTGAAGAATTAAGCCAGGAATAAAGAAGAGTTTGTGACAACATGACTATGAGAAGGCTAAAAAAAAAGTAGCAAATTAAAGAAATGTTAACAATTAAACTAATAATCACTGCAAAATAAAATAAACCATACATTTTCCTTTAGTCGAGTGCTTTAATCGGAATATACCAGGTTTTAAAAATCTGGTATAGTAAGATTAAAACAAGTAAATACAGCCATGGTTGTGGTTGTACTTATTAAACTGACAGCTGTAACAAGGTCAACTCCCTTCACCCCCAGACAGGACAATACAATGGTATGATATGCCATCACACCCAGTCACCTGAAATTGATGTTGAACATCTGCCATACAAACATCCTCCAAGTCATGCTGACTGCAGACTGGTACAATTTCAGGACTGGAAGTATCAGCCATGAATTTGGCTCCGAAATGCACGTTCAGCTACTGGATAAGGATGGTTAGGATTGGGATGGCTGCCATGCCCGCCCCACTGCTGAACACACAATTGTAAACTCACACATGAAGAATGAAAACACAGCTAGATCCTTTGCTGGCCAGCATGAACTAGAACCACCTGGAGTGAAAGTGGAGGGGACTTTGTAATGGCATATCAGGAGAGCCAGGTCCAATTTATGAATGTAGAATTCAGACCAAGTAAATGTCTGGAGACCTAGTTAACCTACAAACTCTCGGCGACAACAGATTAATAAGCACAATAGTGATTCATATCTTCACATTGATTATGTTGATAACTTGATTTTTATTAGTAAAGGAAAGGCTTGAAAAATTGATAAAAGTACAAATCTAGAAGGCAGTCGACAACATTTATAGTAACTTCAATTCAAATAGCTGGGACATGTTGGCCGGTGTGTGCAAGTTGGGCAGAAGGGCCTGTTTCCACGCTTTACGACTCTATGTCACAGAAGTGTTAATATGACATCAAGTGGTAACAATAATGACATTAGGACAAGTGAACAAAAATATTTTAAGTGCATTTACAGAGAGGAGAGCAAAAAGATTTAGGGAAGGATTTTTAGAGGTTTAGGAATAGAAACCCAAAACTGCAGATAATAGGGGAGTGGTGAAAATCAGAAACGTACAACAGACATGAGGCAAAAGTGCAGACCATCGTGGAAAATGTGTAGGGGGAAGTGGTTACAGAAAAAGGGCAGCATGACAGCACCAGAGATCCGGGTTCAATCCTGACTACGAGTGCTGTCTGCATGGAATTTTTACGTTCTCCCTGTAACCTCGTGGGTTTTCCCTGGCTGCCCCGGTTTCCTCCCACACTCCAAAGACGTGCAGGTTTGTCGGTTCATTGGCTTCGGTAAAGATGGTAAATTGTCCCGAGTGTGTAGGACAGCGCGAGTGTATGGGGATCGCTGGTCGGCGTGGGCCGAAGGGCCCGTTTCCACGTTGTTTCTCTGAACTAAACTAAAAGGAGGGCCGTGGCCTGGCTTTGAAGACATGGATGAGAATATTAAAAGCAAGGCATCGCTGGATTGGGACCCACTCTAGATCAGCGAGCACGTCCACATGTACTTAAGGGATATGTCGGGTGAAATGTAGAAGAGTGGGCGCAGGAGAACAATGGATTAGTCAAATCTGGTGGAAACAGTGGAGCAGGGGCTGAATCATGTGACGCTACAGTTGTGGCAGAGGCTGGTCCAAATGATGGAACAGAAATGAAGTTGGAAGCTCACCGTGACGTCAACACAGTGTTCCCTGCACATGGAATATCCCCAGCACACAATGCAGTTTGAATGTGTGAAGGAAATGTGATGTGTCCGTACAATACAGCTTCATGATTTATGACTGATACTGAGATCTAGCATTGCAGCAATAAAAGGGTGGTACAACTATGAAACAGAAGGTTGGACAGTACCGCACAAAGACAGGCCCTTTGCCCCACAAGATATGTGCTGACCACGATACCCATTTGCCCGCATATGAGCCGTACACCCTCCATTACCCGGATGTTCACATGTCTTGTCTTGACATCATGTTTAATGCAGACATTGTGGGCTGAAGGGCCTGTTCCACGTTCTATAACTCAGTCTGTAAGCCTTAAATTAAAATGTCTTCACCGGGGGGGGGGGGCACTAGAGTCACAGAATCATGCAGCACAGAAGAAGGCACTTTGGCCTAACTATCCATGCCGAGCAAGATGCCTCAACTAAACTGGTCCCATATGCCCGCGTTTGGCCCATATCCCTCTAAACCTGTCATATCCATGTACCCGCTCAAGGACCTTTTAAATACTGTTTTAGGACCTCCCTCAAGTACCTCTTTTTGATCTAAAACAAAAATCTAAATATTCCAATCACTTTTTTTTAAACAAATCTCGCATGGTTAGCTAAGACTTTAAGGTGTTTAATAAGCATATTTTTAATCTGTAATTTAGAGTTTTCAATGTCATTAATGACAAATATTTTTGCTTTTATAACGTTCAAAACCTTTTGCACATTTTTGAATATCCTGACACATGCAGATATTTTGAAAAGATTCAAATCAATGACAGTTCCAAGACGAACTCAGTGTTAATTTACTCTAATATTCTGGCCAACGCTGTACGTAACACTCTTTGCACACTATTACGTCTTTACAAACACAAGACCTCATCCCAAATACGCCTCCAAGCAATCTTCACTGTTCTCAGTATAAGATAGGATTGTGTTCACCCCCTCCCCCCCACCCATTGTCTCAGATGAGTAGATCAAAATAATTAAAGGTACGAAGAAAGGTCTGGTGGATTGGAATGGTCTGTGGGAGGGGGTTGGGGTCGGAAGAACAGTAAACAAGCAAAGGAAGTCAGCAATGGGGTAGAATGTAAGAGACAATAGATTGACTAAAGGCCTGATCAGGTATATCTAAGAACTCAGTAGGAGATTAAAGAAGAAATGGCAGGAGTTCCGGCTGAGATATATGCAAGATTATTAGCCATGGGTGAGATCCCAGAAGACAGGAGGGTGGCTAATGTTGTGTCGTTACTTAAGAGTGCAAAGAAAATTCTGGGAACTCTAAACCAATAAGCCTAATATCTGTGATAGGAAAGTTACCGGAGAGGATTCTGAGGAATAAGATAAAGATGCATTTGGAAAGACGGGTTGATTAGAGATAGTCAACATGGTTTTGTGTGTAGACAAAGACATAACTCAGCAGGACAGGCAGCATCTCTGGAGAGAAGGAATGGGTGGCATTTCGGGTCGAGACCCTTCTTCGGACTAGTATCAAACCAGATTGTTTTGAAGAAGTAACCAATAAGGTTGATAAGGGCAGGGCCGTACACGTAATCTATATGGAGTTCAGTAAGGGCTTTGATAAGGTTCAGCGCGGTAAGTTACTCTGGAAGGTTAGATTGCATGGGATGGTCTGATAATAGTAGGAAGTTAAAAAAAAATGAAAAAGTAGGCTTGGGATGAAAATAAAAGATGGAGAATTATCTGAAATTGGTGAACTTGGTCCAATTCTAATAACAGGTTGTTGATCTGTGTCACAGTTTCACTCACATTCCATGGATGGAACTATCTGATTTCCAGCAACATTTCTTAAATTTTAGATCTCTGGAGCCCATAATGTTTAGAAGCAAGCAATAGTGTTTGATGCATGATATCGGCCACTGATACATCCCCAATGTCAGAACTTTCAAGTCAACGTACGGAGAAAGGCGTCAAGCGTTGCACCAAGACGATCAGTATTTTCACATGACTACAAAGAACCAAGTTATTTGCCAACTCAGCAGCTACTTTCTAACTCCAATACAAAATTAATTCCTGAGGAGTGGTCTTGGCAGAAATTAACTCAGTTGCACGGATGATGGTGACAAAGAATATTTAAGATGCTAAATTGGGTTTCAATCAAGAAGGCTGCTTTTTCCTGAGTGGTGTTGAGCATCTGTAGTTCCGTAAGCAACTTGGCAACTAAATGGTGCCATGTACAAAGTAGAAAGGCTTTACGGTTTCCCACACAAATCTTTTTTGCCATAGTCAAAAACCGTAAGTAAAATAGTGAATAAAAATGATTTGCCATATTGAAGTTACCAAATGCGCTTAAAAGTACTGCTAAACATTTTTTTTAAGTAACCTGCTTGTTAAATGATTTTCAATAAATTTGGAAAGGCTCCCTGCCTGCCCCACAAGCCCCACCTACTTAAAGAAAGCATAGACTGGGATATCTCAGAGATCAGCTTACTCACTTCACAATGCTCATGAAAAAGAACTGTAAGATCTACATTTTAATTAGATGGAGCAGGGTGGAAGCGTTTACAGCTGGAATGCAGGTTTGAATGTATACCCCCAGAAATCGGAGAGCTAAAATTGTGACAGATTTAAAAATCATAAGCACTGTTAAAGTCAAATCTCATCATCAAAAATGATGCCCTTTACCAAAGGACAGCAAATTTAACTGCAATTAACGATTGGCCTGCAATAATTTTAATTTTCAGAATTGAAACATACATTTATCTAAAATTGATTTTTTTGTATGCTGCAAATTCTGAACAAAGTCAAGAGGTTGTGTGTGGACACTTATTTACAATGTGCAAATTGTGAGGTCAACAAGTAAATATGAATACCATTTCAGAGGAATATTTATACTAAGGTTCAAGAATGAAAAGTCTATTATTATTGGGTGAAGTGAAAATCTTCAGGGGTGTTGCAATAGGACAGGATTGACATACTACAAAATGGTGCCGATTTCTCATGTACCTTTTAAAAAAAAATTTAGTTATTCTGAAAATTTTGTTTGCAAATGGATCATATTTTGTACACAACTAAATATATGACAATTGATGTTAGCATTATTTAGTTTTCACTATGTCTTACTCTGTTATTAATTATTAATCCCCATCCACGCCTTCCCATTGTTGTAATTCCAGCAGATCTTGAGCTAGATGCCATCTGATAAACAGCAAGGTTCCAAGTCTTGAACTTCATACTGAGATATAAAGGTAGACAAAAATGCTGGAGAAAGTCAGCGGGTGAGGCAGCATCTATGGATGACTGGAGGGCAGGCCAGCTGAGAGGACGTTAACACAGAAGCAGACTGTGTTACACAGGTTCACACACAGATGGGTTCAGGAAGAGATTGCCCTGTGCATAGCCTCCTCCTCTCCTCTTGACCCTCCATCTACCCGCATCCAGACCCTACTCAACCTCAATCTCGCAGTCCATAAAACTCCTTTCCTACAGCAACCTCTTCCACCTTGCAACCCCCCCTCCCACCCAAACACTTGCCCGACTTTTCTATCATCCATACCTTCCCCCTCCCCCCTTTCCTTCCTTCCCTCAACTGTGAACACACCCCTCATCCCCACTCTTTCCCATCCACATTTTCTCCCCATCCCCAAGCTCCCAAAGTCTTCCCCATGCTCCCCCCTTGCGATCCAGCCCTGGAAACCATCCTCGGGACTGTATTCCATAGTGCGCTGCAGTGGAACCAATGGAGAGTGCTCAATGAATAGTTGAATATGCCAGCGAGAAGATTTGGAATTCACTTCCCCACTGATTCTTTACCAATCTATCACCTAATTCACAGGATTTTCAAACATAGTTCTTATTCAACCAAAAAATCAAGATAGGGCCTTGCGATTTAACACATTTAACTTATCTTGTTCTATATCATAATAGTTAAGTTCATGCTTAATTAGAGATGATGCAATATATTGCCTGGAATTGACCGGCAAGAGAAAAGAAGAATACGTTTTAAAATTGAGTATCAACCATCTTCAACAATATTACACAATTTCAATATTTTTTGTGGCGCTCTCATGTGTTTTCTTTTACTCAGAGATATTTCAACTATTGCAAATGATTAGTCTTTACTGGCACCGGTTAATGCATTTGGGTATGTTTTTTGAACAAGGCCAATGACTTAGCACGAGTGTTAAAGAAATAATTTTCTTATACTGTTTATCACGATAAGTCTAATTGCAGAGCAACTTTGATTCATGCAGATGATAAATTAAAAGCATTACTAACCAAACCTCACGGTACAATAACATTGTCATGGAGAAATAGAGAAAAAAAAAATCATGAGTGCCATTGAACATATCCACAGTAGAAAAGGGGATAAATGCAAATGCCGGTCCAGGTTTCTACAGCTAAATGAACTTAGTTCAAGTCTTTTGGCTGTCATTTCAGACGTTAATGCGGTGACGAGGTGTACCTTGCATTCCGGACGTGGCCATTGCCATTGTAATGAGTGCATTATTGATCTCAACATCATTTTGGTCTCCAAGAAGAATGCAAATCATGGTAGGTCACAGCTCCGGCAGATGTTTCAGAACAAACCTGATATGGTTTGCGAAGTCCAATTTCACCAGGTTGTGGAAATTACAATTTCGTCTCTAGTGCCCTTCAGAGATCGAGATTTGCCAGACCTTTGTGGCACACCCGATATGATCTCTGCCTTACATTGGGTCTCAATTCCTAATGCATTTGAAGACAGGCACAATGTCATGCATGTCTCAAGAAAATACTTATCACCATATTGCAGATCAATCATTTTTTTTGGACGGAATTGAAAAGCATGGGAAACTCATTGGGTCATCAAGTTCATAGGAAGCCAGAGAGACACAGACAGACAGAAACAGAGCAAACATCTTCACCCTTCCATGGAAAATCTGCAACCTTACTATGGGTTACAATGCAGCCACCACTCAACTAGTCACACAATCATGAGTTTTTGAAAAAGATCTTAAGTGGTAGAAGATACTAAGGAAACTATAGTTTAAATCATCCCCCCCCATTCAATAAAGCCAGCCCACAACAAAAGACAGACATGGGTAGTGAAAAAATTCAGCACATTTCAAACACCTTCTTTCATACTTGTACTCATAAAATTAAATCAATAGTAATAATTTTCTGGGACAATTCCACATTCAATAGCTTGCCATTGTTGCATTAATATTTACAAATGTAATTTTCATTTATTGTTGTTACTTACACCAGACTCTCCTACAATCTCGCTCAATTTCTTTTGATATTTTAAGCCATTTTTTTTTAAAGCTTAGGCACTACAATTACTATCAAAGGAACTCGGAAGTAAGTTTCAAACAGTTCAGTTTATCTCACGCTTACTGTGGCTAATTCAAGATCTTGAAAAAAAAGACAAGCAACAACCTGTAATTTCTCTCACATGTATCATCAGATCAGCCATTCTGAGTTCATGGAGGTAGCCTGCATAACGCCATCGTACTCACTGAGTATCATGTTTCAGCAAGTTACTTCCAGCTGCAGTTAGGGGAAAGAAAATACCACAAAATGGCAGGCTAATTTATTATTTACCAATTAGAGGTATGCTGCATAAAACAGATTTTTTTTAACTCTTTTTATCTTGTTAATGCAAACCTTCATTCAGGGTTCATCACAGAACAGTCAATGAAAAAAAATATTAGGCAGTACTCATTAAATATCGTTGAGCTTCGTTCAGGGACTAGGAAGGAACTTGTCATCAGTACTAAGTCTACTGAAATGAGAGGTGCAAAAAAACGAGACAATATGGAAAGCAGTTGTGAAATATCACAGCAATCAGTTTTCAGGAGGGAATCTATTTCTTCAAGCTAATTGTTTGATTTAGGGTTTGGTGTGCAAAGATAAGTACTAAAGATTTACTGTGGGAAACAATATTGAGAATACATGGTAACTAGGAACTAGTGACCTAATGGATTATGCCTTTGCACAATCTTTCTCTGCCTAGCTCAATGCTTTGCTTTAATGAATCCCTATAATGACATTCAATGATTCCCTATCTCATATAATCGACCTACAAAAATAATTGAACGCAATAAAAATAATAGAAAACTTTAGCGTGTTGAATATATAACTAATTAAGAGGTATTTAATATGGACTTATTGAAAAGTGCACTGATGTATATATTTTAATTCAATGCCTTTTCCAGAGACGAGGGATTTCTGCAAGTTAGAAGTCAGGGTTATTTTTCTTGAGGCAAAACAAGATTGAGTATTGTAAGAAATGTACAAGATCGTGGCTGGTTTGGATGGGTGAACAGAGGGAAGTTACTCCCATTAACTTAAAGTTCAAGGACACATATTTAACATTTTCGCAATAGATAAAAGAGAATTTGAAGAAAATTATTTCTTGTTAGCATAATTATGATCTGGAACACACTGCCTATAAAGAATGGTTCAAACAGAGTCAATCAGGGTTTTAAAAGGTACTAGACCAGAGGAGGGAGGAGGGGGGAAAGGGGAAGAGTGTGGGGGAGAGGGGGGAGTGGAGTGGAGGGGAGAGGGCGGCTTGGGCGTCGCTCGGGGGGGGGGGGGAGAGGGGGAAGGGGGGAGGGAGAGGGGGGAGGTGGGGAAGGGGAGAGGGGGGGAAGGGGAGAGGGGGGGGGAGGTGGAGGGGGAAGGGGGAGAGGGATGTAGGGGAGGAGGGGGGGGAGGGGAGAGGGGGGGGAGGGGAGAGGGGAGGGGGGGTGGGGGAGAGGGGGGAGGGGAGAGGGGGGGAAGGGGAGAGGGGGGAGGGGAGGAGAGGGGGGAGGGGGGGGGAGGGGGGGAAGGGGAGGAGGGGAGAGGGGAGAGGGGGGAGGGAAGAGGGGGGAATGGGGAGAGACGGGGGGAATGAGGGAGTGGGGGGAAGGGAGCACGGGGGGGAGGGGGGGAAGGGGACGGGGGGAAGGGGAGAGGGGGAGGGAGAGTGGGGGGGGGGAGAGGGGGGAAGGGAGAGGGGAAGAAGGTGATGGGGGGGAGGGGGAGGGGGGAAGGGGTGGGGGGGAGGGGAGAGGGGGGGAAGGGAGAGGGGGGGGGGGAAGGGAGGAAGAAGGGAGAGGGGAGGGGTGGAAGGGTGAGAGGGGGGGGAAGGGGGAAGGGGGAAGGGGGAGAGGGGGGAGGGGAGGGGGAGGGAGCGGGGATGGGGGAGGGGGGGAAGGGGAGAGGGGGGGGAGGGGGGGAGAGGGGGGGAGGGGGAGAGGGGGAGAGGGGGGGAGGGGAGAGGGGGGGAAGGGGGAGAGGGGGGGGAGGGGAGTGGGGGGGAAGGGGAGAGGGGGGGAGGGGGAGGGGGGAAGAGGGGGGAAGGGGGTGGAGGGGAAGGGGGGGGGGGGGAGGGGGGAAGGGGAGAGGGGGGGAGGGGGAGGGGGGGAGGGGGAGAGGGGAGGGGGGGGAAGGGGAGAGGGGGGGAGGGGAGAGGGGGGGAGAGGGGGGGAGGGGAGAGGGGGGGGGGAGAGTGCGGGGGGAAGGGGAGGGGAGTGCGGGGGTAAGGGGAGAGAGGGGGGGGGGGGAGAGGGAAGGGGGGGGAAGGGGAGAGGGGGGGGGGAGAGGGGGGAAGGGGAGAGGGGGAAGGGGGAGGGGTAAGGGGAGAGGGGGGGGGAAGGGCGAGGGAGGGGGGGGGGAAGGTGGAGGGACGTGAGGGGGGGAAGGGGGAGAGGGGAAGGGGAGTGGGGGAAGGGGGAGGGGGGGGGGGGATGGGGGGAGGGGAGAGGGGGAAGGGGAGAGGGGGAAGGGGAGAGGGGAAGGGGGAGGAGGGGGAGGAAGGGGAGGGGGGAAGGGGAGGGAAGGGGAGAGGGGGAACGGGGGAGAGGGGGAAGGGGGAGGGGGGGAAGGGGAGAGGGGGAAGGGGAGAGGGGGGAAGGGGAGAGGGGGAAGGGGAGAGGGGGAAGGGAGAGAGAAGGGAAGGGGAGAGAAGGGAGAGGGAGGGGGGAGACGAGAGGGGGAATGGGGGAGGGGAAGGGGAGAGGGGAGAAGGGGAGGGGGGAGGGGGGAGAGGGGGAGGGGAGGGGGAGGGAGGGGGAGGGGCGGAGGAGGGGGGGAGAAGGAGAGGGGAGGGGGGGAAGAGAAGAGGAGGGGAGGGTGTGGTGTTAGATGGCGGGGGGGGGGGATGGGGGAGGAGGGAGAGGGGGAGGGGGAGGGGGAGAGGAGAGGGGGGGGAGGAGGAGGGGGAGGGAGTGGCGGGGGGGTATCTGGGGGGACGAGGGGTAGCGGGGTGGAGGAGTAGGATAGGAGCGGTTAGCAGCGGGGGGCGGGGCGCTACGGCTGGGCACGTAAGTCGGGGGTGTACGGCTGGGCCACGTAACTTGCAGCTCTGGCTGCGCATTGAAAAGTCTGCACGCAGGCCGTGAGTAGAAAGTTCTTCATTGTGAATGCCGGTGACCTCGGGATCTGCAGAATTTGCTTGTTCTTTCTGCACCTTTTGGAGGTGGGGGGGGGGGGGGGGAAGAGGAGGTGACGTAACTTGTGGAAAACAGTGCGCCTGCGCGTTGACAGCAGCTGCTTTAATCCAGAGCCGGGGGGGGCACGAGCAAAGACATTGTGACGTCATCAGGTCGGTTTGATTTTAAAACACTTTCTTTGATTTTAAAACTATTTTAGTGAAAAAAAAACCCAGGAAATAATGAGCCAAATTTTCAGATGAGGGGAATTTTGAAATCACGAGGTGAATCTCTACCGGAATATGTAAAAATGTCTACGTTACCTCGTCGGGTTTCGGAGGAGATGGGAAACAAACTAACAAAGAGAGTTTTAATAGTGGTATGATATTGGACAGGCATCTGAAGGAAAATAATTTACTGGGGAATGGGAAAGAGTGAGGGATTGGGTGTGGGGGAATGTCACAATCAGCAGGCAGTACATACTCGATGGGCTGAATGGCCTTCTTCCAATCCATCATATAACCATTGCTCCTCAGAATAAATCAACACGTGGTAGTATTAAGAATGAATGATGGATCCGAAGGTTTGTGCTCCAACTATGAAAAGATTAAACAGAACTCTGGCTGATTTAGGGTTTAGCCAGCTCATGAATATGAAAAAAAGTTGTAAGCACTATTACCTAATAATAAATTTGAGCATACTTTTGAAGTTCATAAAGCCCCCTATTCCATAACTCTGAATTCACAAGACGACTGCTAGGTCTGTGGCCGGCAACATTTTGTTCAGGGCTGATCAGCTTCCCTTCAACTGCACAAGTACGGCGCCACAAAAGATGACAATAAGCATTGGAGCTGAATCTTATCGCATAATTACAAAATGCTTTACTAAACAAAAACCAACACCATCTCAAAGGTGGAATTAAATTAAGATATGTCTATGTTTAGTCAACGAAAATTGATTTCCTTCTTGGTTGGCTATATTTAGTGGAACTGCACCAGAGGGCTTTTTTTTTTGTTTTCTTACAATCCAGTCTCAAAAATAAGCATTGCAATAACCATAATTTTTTGATTTGGTATTTCTTTTAAAGTGGCTTAAGAATGACAAATTTTATTTATGTCCCGTATTTTACATGTTAATAGATAGTGCTTACCAACAACTAAAATAAATATGTGCGGTCCTGTATTTTACCATAAATATATAAATTGAGACGTAGTTGACTTGACAGAATGTGGCACCGTGGAAGATGTGACAATAAGAAAGCAAGTTGACAATGTGACTGTCACGTAGAAATCAAACGTGGTCTTCGTTTTCCATGCTAAAAGCTTTAGAAACTATCAGTTTTAATAGGCGACTGCTGTCTTTGGCAAACCTTTTCATGCAGATCACAAAATACCGAATGAAATATGAAATCCTTCAGCGTTTACACAGCTAGGTCTCAGCTATACTTGTTTTAATACCCCACCTTTGTTTCGAACTGGAGCGAGATCTTTTCTTTCGTGACCTGGAATAGGATCGAGATCTTCTGTTGGTGTCGCCACTTTCCTTTTCTGGCGCTTGAATAAGGAAATTTCAACATGAGTAGTACTCGAGTCAAGCAGTCAGCAAAAGAACCAGACAAATTTAAATGTGTAAGAAGGAACGGCAGATGCTGGTTTAAACTGAAGATGGACACAAAAAGCTGGAGTAACTCAGCGGGACAGACAGCATCTCTGGAGAGACTGAATAGATGATGTTTCGGGTCGAGACCCTTCTTCAGACTGGTTAAGGGCCTGTCCCACTTACGTGATTTTTTTCGGCGACTTGCCGGCACCCGTAATAGTCGCAGCATGTGTCCGAAAATTTTTAACGTGTTTAAAGTCCAGCGGCGACCAGAAAAAGGTGCGACTCTTTGGATGGCTACTCACGACCATACAGGCTTCACCCCACTGGATTGTCAACATGATGAAAATTTTCGGCTATGACAGGTGCCGGCAAGTCACATAATAAAAATCGCGCAAGTGGCACGGGCCCTTTAGGGATAAGGGAAACGAGAGATATAGACAGGGATGTGGAGAGATAAAGAACAGTGAATGAAAGATATGCAAAAAAGTAACGATGACAAAGGAAACAGGCCATTGTAAGCTGTTTGTAGGGTGAAAATGAAAATCTGCTGCGACTTGAGTGGGGGAGGGATAGAGAGAGGGAGGGAATGCCACGGCTATCTGAAGTGAGAGAAATCAATATTCATACCACTGGGCTGTAAGCTGCCCAAGCGAAATATGAGGTGCTGTTCCTCCAATTTGCGTTTAGCCTCACTCTGACAATGGAGGAGACCGAGGACAGAAAGGTCTGTGTAGGAATGGGAAGGAGAATTAAAGTGTCCAGCAATCGGGAAATCAGGGAGATAAATATAAATGTCTGGAAAATTATAAATAACTATCTCACATGAAATGTGCGGAATAAATCGTAAATTTTTTTTCCAATTAAAAATCACAATTGACAACTGAACTGTATGTAAATTTTAATTCATTAAAATACTTTATACTACATTTATTTTTATTAACTGATACCATTGCTGAAAAGCGGAAAATTGGAACAATTGAACTGTCAGTTTTTATTTGTGACTGGATATTGTTCCGTTTTTCCCCCCTTTAATTTTTTTTTTGTTTTTGTTGCTCTATAAATAAAACTGATGAATTGTCTGAGAAACTTTATAAAAGTGAAAATGACATTTGACAATTGCCAAATAGTATGTTCAGGAGACGTCACAACTTGCCACTTTTACCCCAAGAGCATTCTAAATGAAGAACACCAAAAGAAGACAACAGTTTTGCATATCTAGAGAAATAGGCAAGGAATCAGAAAAATGTGAAAATATACAATTTAAAATGAATATGGTTCAGCAACTGTACACTGCAAGGGCCAGGAAGTGAGCGGGCAAGATCATCTCTGACCCCTCTCACCCTGCCCACAGACTCTTTGAATCACTTCTCTCTGAAAGGCGATTCCGGACTGCCAAAGCTGCCATAGCCAGACATAAAAACAGTTTTTATTCCACGAGTAGTTGCTCTACTCAACAGCCAAAAATCTGAAGCCTCCCTTTGATCTGGTATTTTGTTGGTTCACCTGCTTGATCAATGGTGTTTTAAAATTAATGTTTTAATATTATTAATGTTTAGTGTTTTCTGAGTCATTCGTAACTGTCACTGTATGTCATGTTGGTACTTGTGGGCAGAGCACCAAGGCAAATTCCTTGTATGTGAATACTTGGCCAATAAACTTACTTACTTACATTGTACGTAATTATGTTGTAACTCTAAAACACCATGCAGTCGGAAAAGTAGATGGACTTTTGGGTTTAGTTTATTTTAGAGATACCGGGTCCGCGCCGACCAGCGATCCCCGCACATTAACACTCTCCCACACGCACTAGGGACAATTTTTGCATTTACCAAGCCAATTTCAGGTCTGAAGAAGGGTCTCGACCCAAAACGTCGCCTATTCCTTCGCTCCATAGGTGCTGCCTCACCCGCTGAGTTTCTCCAGCATTTTTGTCTACCTTTAAGCCAATTCACCTACATACCCGTACGTCTTTGGAGTGTGGGAGGAAACCGAAGATCTCGGAGGAAACCCATGCAGGTCACGGGGAGAAATTACAAACTCCGCGCAGACAGTTAAATAGCACCTTCAGGGGAGGCACGGTGGTGCAGTGGGAGAGTTGCTGCCTTTCAGCGCCAAGGACTCGGGCTCGATCCCAACTACGGGTGCTTGCCTGCACGGAGTTTGCACGCTCTCCACGTGACCTGCGTGGGTTTCCTCCCACACTCCAAAGACGTACAGGTCTGCCGGTTAATTGGCTTGGTATAATTATAAATTGTCCCCAGCGAGTAGGATAGTGTTAGTGTGCGGGGATCACTGGTCAGCGTGGACTTGGCGGGCCGAAGGGCCTGTTTCTGCGCTGTATCTCTGAACTAAACTTGTGCAGAAAACGTTTGATTTCATGTCCGTAGCATGAGAATCTGAGCCTTACTTTATCACACTGTAATGTACTCTACCTGGTTCAATAACTGCTGATATAAAGGACTGTGCTTCTCTCACTCTTTTCATCACTTCTTCAAGCTCTTTCTTGGCAGCCTGTGGTGTCATCTCTGGAGGCTTCACAATCGCATTATTAGAATGATTGATTCTGAATTACGAATATACAAATAACTGCATTAAAATACAAGCAAACATATCCAGATTTAAAGTCCTTTCTGCAAAAAACACGAAAATCAATTACAAATATGAAAATGTAAGTTCTTAACAAAAGAAGCATCTACATTTTTGCACACCTTTTCTGATTCAATACAGGACTCTTCTCCAATAGCAGATAAAGAGTGGGGACTAACTTTTATTTTGAATGTACTGACAACGTGCAACAAAACCATTTATATGGACAAACGTCAGCCAGGAATACAACACAATCAATGTCTAGAATATTTAAGTCATAGAGTGGAGGGCGGTGGAGGCCGATTCTCTGGATGCTTTCAAGAGAGAGCCAGATAGGCCTCTTAAAAAGAGCGGAGTCAGGGGATATGGGGATTTAAGCAAAAGTCAACTAGTTAAATGTCTGAAAAAATGTCCCGACCTGAAATGTCACCTATCCATGTTCTCCAGAGATGCTGCCTGACTCGCTGAGTTAACTCCAGCGTTTTGTGTCTATCTTTAGTTAAATCACTTGATGTACCAAAACTGATTAGTTATCTTTGATTGACTGGACTTTTCAAGTGTTTGGACAATAGAACCAATGAATTAAATTCAGAATGTTTTTTTTCCACACAAGATATTCGGTATAAGGTTTACGAGGATAGAAAACCTTGCGGTTTCGCATCAAAGATTAAACAATGTGAACAATGCCTTGCAGTTCACACTCCAGTGTAATTTTTATTGACTCACTGGGAAACTTTGTTTAACATAAACACATGTAAAGTTAGATAGAGCTCTAGGGGCTAGTGGAATCAAGGGATATGGGGAGAAGGCAGGCACGGGTTTTTCATTGGGGACGATCAGCCATGATCACAATGAATGGCGGTGCTGGCTCGAAGGGCCAAATGGCCTCTCCTGCACCTATTTTCTATGTTTCTATGTAAATTGTCTTTTAGTTAAATAGCGACTGTGCAAAAAAAAAGTGTATATATATATATATATATTTATTTATATATATATATATATATATTTATTTATTTATTAATGCTACGTTATGCCATGCAAGGCTGTTGTACGGAGTACAGGATGGCCCATTTAAGATGGGGTTTGTAGGTCGAGTTCAACGATATCTTGAAACTCTGGTGCAGGGGTGGAAGGCCGCATTAAGTTAGCTGTAATCTAATAAGGCCGCATCCACGAAACTTCAATTAGATATAATTCAAAATGTACATTATTTTGTTAAAATAGCCCACATGACTTATTAATGTTTTAATTGTGGCCATCGGTTGGGGAGGCTATTTTGTTGAATTTTCTTTTACTCTTTAGTATTTTAAATACGTTAATTTTAAGATTAAAATAAAAATAATAAAAGACAAACAAAAACATATTAATAAAAATAAAAGGAATTGTTCTACGAAATTTTGATTCACTCAAGATGCCACACTTAATGGCCTAGAAGGCGGCATGCGGTCTTAAGGCCGCTGGTTCTCCACCCCTTGTCTAGTGTAATATCAAGAGAGTGCTGTACTTAACATTAATGAAATCTTCAATGTAAAATGTTATAGCAACATTCAGTTTGCCCCTTTGGGTGGATTTAGTGCCCCGATATTGGAAAATTAATAGTAATCTTGTCCACTGTCTTGGCTAACATTGATGTATTAACCAAGAAAATTCCAAAGCAGATTAATCTCTCTCAATAGTAGTCATGGGATTGTGCTGTCCACAAATGGCAATATTTAAAAAATTCACAATTCAAGAACACTTTCTAGACAGTGGACGTCCATTTAAAAAATTTTTTTTTTGCAAATTAAAAAGCAGTGTATAATCAACAGTTCATAAATCAACCAAAGGGGAAGGCCTTCATGATGAGAAAAATTGATGGATGACTTATTTTTTTGTTATTTCTATATAAATGCTCACAAATTACCTCCCACCATCAAAGAGGTCTAAAGGAGATGCTGCTTCAAAAAGTCAGCCAACATCATCAAGGACCAACATCACCCTGGCCACACTCTCATTTCACTCCTGCCATTGGGAAGAAGGCACAGCAGGTCAGAAAACCTGTGACAACCAGGTTCAAGAATAGCTTTCCCCACCCAATAATCATCAGGCTCTCGAACGCTACAAACACAAACAAAATGATGAACTATCTTGGTTGCACTCAGGACTTTGGCCTTCTTACAATAATTGGTTTTTAATTCATTGCATTTGCGGTTTATTGTGCTATGGGTTAACAGGCCTGTTGTACTGCTGCAAGTAGAAAATTTATAGTTCTGAGTTAGGTACACTACAATTAAACACTCGACCCCTAAATGTAATGGCAAATCCTGGGGTAAAATTTTATAGTTCTGAGTTAGGTATGCGACAATTAAACACTCGACCCCTCAAATGTAATGGCAAATCCTGGGGTAAAATTCATCTTTGGCAAAGCCCTTCATGTAATGGCCACTTTCTAAACAAGTAAAAACCTACTTTAAGGGCCTGTCCCCAAACATGGCTCCATTGAAGGCTAAAGCTCGTAGCACTGAAGGCTGCTCAGCAAATTCCACAAAGGCAAATCGGGTCGGTTGCGTCTCATCTCCCGCCATACGTACGAATTTCACCTCACCCACTTGGCTGAAAAATTCCAGTAGCTGGTCTGCCGTTGTTGTCTTTGAAATAAAAATTAAAAAAAACAAAATTAATACCGCTGTTGCAAGATGACTTGGTCCCATCATAAGTTAAGGGGGGGGGGGAAATCTTGTTACAGGAATGCAGAAATTTACCATGCATTGAGAGTGACATGCAACTTCTCTTTTGATGCACACTCAATTCTACGATGACTTCTCCTGCCGCGCAATCACCAGTTTTAAGAACGATTCAGAACTGCTCGGGGAGAGAGGAAAGCGATGAGGAAAACGAGGAGAAAAGAGGAGAGAAGACAGAGAAGAATTCTCTCTTTGAGAGCGAAGAGAAAAGAGAGAAAAAGAAGAGAGAAGAAAGAGAACAAAGAAAAGAGAGAGAGAGAAGAGAAAAGGAGCGGAAAAGGAGAGAGAAAAGAGAGAAAAGGAGAGAGAGGAAAGGAGAGAGAGAAAACGAGAGAGAGAGAAAAAGGGGGAGAGAAACTAGGAGCGAGAGAGGAGAACAAGAGCTGAGAGAGAGAAACGAGAGCGAGAGGAGAGAACGAGAGGGGCTAGAGGATAAGGTGATGAGCTTTGGACATGGATAGGTACGAAGCGCGATGGGACTTGTAGCCATGACTGAAAGTGGTTAAGGGGGGGCTGGCTGGCAGCTCAATGTTGCCGGTACTGCAGCTTCAGGAGAGTCAGGGAGGAGGAAAAAAAAAAAGAGGGAGTTGCATTGTATGTTAAGGGAGGGATGTCCGGTGTGCTCAGAGGTGACATTAGGACGGTTCGTCTAGAGTGTGACTTATGGGTGGAGCAAATATCCCCCCATAAAGGGCTGATCACCCTTATTGGGGGTGTACTTACAGTCCCCCGAATAGTCAACGGGAATTAGAAGAAACAAATGTGCTGGGAGATTGCAGACAGCTGCAGGTCAAATAAGGTTGTTGTGGTAGGGGATTTCAACTTTCCCAATATAGACTGGGAAAGGGTTTAGATGGGGTGCAATTCCTCAGAAAAAGTTTTCTCAGAAGCAATGGCCATTGGGATGATTTTTAAGTTATACTGAAGAAAGCTCAGGGGATGTCGTCCCGTTAGAGTGAAGGGCAATGAGGGCAAACGTAAGGAAAGCTTGGTTGACAGCGACAATTGAGACGTTAGTCAAAAACAAGAAGGATGCATGTGAGGGTGTAGGCAGTGGGATTCAAGTGATCCCTGGTGGGTTTCAGGAATAGGAGCCAAACCTAAAAAATGAGATCAGAAGGGCAAAAAGGAGCCAGGTGATAGCTCTGGTGGGGTAGATTAAAAGCAATCCCAAAAGATTTTATAAATTCATAAGGGGGAAAAGGGTAACCAGAGAGAGAGTGGGACCTCTCAGGAATCAAAGTGGTCACCTCTGTGTGGAGCCACAGGAGATGGGCAAGGTCCTCAATGAGTATTTCTCCTCTGTATTTACCGAGGAGAAAGACAGTAGGATGGAGGAAATTGAAGCCGTCACTGGAAGTGTCATGAGAGCAGTCAGGGTTATGGTCGAAGAAGTACTGAAGGTACAGTCGTGTTTGAGGTAGACAAATCTCCCGAGCCTGATCAGATATATCCATAGTGGGAAACAAGAGAGGAAATTGCGGCAGCCCTGGTTGAAATTTACGAGTCGTCCTTAAATACAGGAGAGGTGCCGGAAGATTGGAGGGTGGCAAATGTTGTGCCTCTTTTCATGAAGGGCTGCAGGGAAAATGCTGCCAACTATAGGCCGGTGAGCTTAACTGGAGATTATTCTGAGGGCTAGGATATACAAGCATTTGGATGGACAAGGGCAGATTAGGGACAATCAGCATGGTTTTGTACGTGGGAGGTCGTGTCTCACAAATCTGATTGATTTTGTTGAAGACGTGATCAAAAAGGTTGATGAGGGCAGAGCTGTAGATGTTGTGCAGATAGATTTCAGTAAGGCATTCGACAAGGTTCCGCATGGTAGGCTGCTTTGGAAGGTTAGATCGCATGGGATCCAAGGAGAGATAGCTGAATGGATAGCAAATTGGTTCCATGGAAGGAAGCAGAGGGTGATGGTGGAAGGCTGCTTCTCAGAATTTAGAATATTGTGTTCAGTTCTGGGCACTATGTTATAGGAGAAATATTGTCAAGCTTGAAAGGGTTCAAAAAAGATTTACGAGGATGTTGCCAGGACTAGAGGGCGTGAGCTATAGGGAGAAAAACAAGAGAGAGAAAATGAGAGGCAGCGAAAGCGAGAGTGGGAAAGCGAGGCCGTAAAAGCGAGAGGGAGTGAAAGCGAGAGGGAGAGAAAGCGAGATAAAGCGAGAGGGAGAGAAAACGAGACAGAGAAAATGGGAGAGAGAAAACAAGAGACAAAGAAAACAAGAGAAAGAACGGACTTCTCCTCTCCAATCTACAATTGGAGAGGGAGAAGAGTAGATCGGAGGCGTCAGTGTTGCAGTTGAATAAAGGGGACTCTGGGGCATTGAGGGAGGAGCTGGCCAAAGTTAACTGGAAAGATACCCTAGCAGGGATGACAGTGGAACAAAAATGGCAGGTGTTTCTCGGAATAATACAGAAGGTGCAGGATCAGTTCATTCCTAGGAGGAAGAAAGATTCCTAGGGGAGAAAGGGACGACCGTGGCTAACAAGGGACGTCAGGGACAGTATAAAAATAAAATAGAAGTACACCGTAGCAAAGATGAGCGGGAAGAAAGAGGATTGGGTAATGTTTAAAGGAAGATAACAAAAAGACATACGGGGGAAAAGATGAGGTACGAAGTAAAGCCAAGGATATAAAGCAGGACAGTAAAAGAGCTTTAAAGAAGGAATGAGATGCTGGGAGAATCGAGGGTCACAAAAAGCTGGAGGGAAAACTCAGCGGTGCAGCCAGCATCTTGGAGCGAGAAGGAAAGAGACCCTTTTCAGATCAACCAAAAAAAGTATCGGTGATAAAGGGAAAAGATTTTGACTGTTTGTGGTGTGAAAATGAGAAGCTGGTGCGACTGGGGTGGGGGGAGGGAGATAGATAGAGGGAATGCAGGGCGGGGGAGAAAGGGAGATGGGAAGGGGAGGAGACAGCAAGGTACGAATGAAGCTAGCCAAGAATATTGCGGAATCGGAGCAGGACAGTAAAAGCTTCTTTAGGTATGTGAAGAGGAATAAATTAGTTAAGACCAAAGTTGGACCCTTGAAGACCGAAAAAGGTGAATTTATTATGGGGAATAAGGAAATGGCAGATGAGTTGAACAGGTACTTGGATCTGTCTTCACAAAGGAGGACACAAACAATCTTCCTGATATAATGGTGGCCAGAGGATCTGGGATGACAGAGGAACTGAAGGAAATCCACATTAGGCAGGAAATGGTGTTAGAATCATAGAAAATAGGTGCAGGAGTAGGCCATTCGGCCCTTCGAGCCTGCACCGCCATTCAATATGATCATGGCTGATCATCCAACTTGGTATCCTGTACCTACCTTCTCTCCATACCCCCTGATCCCTTTAGCTACAAGGGCCACATCTAACTCCCTCTTAAATATAGCCAATGAACTGGCCTCAACTACCTTCTGTGGCAGAGAATTCCCCAGATTCACCACTCTCTGTGTGAAAAAATCTTCTCATCTAGGTCCTAAAAGACTCCCCCCTTATCCTTAAACTGTGACCCCTTGTTCTGGAGTTCCCCAACATCGGGAACAATCTTCCTGCATCTAGTCTGTCCAATCCCTTAAGAATTTTGTAAACAAAAATAATTTTGTTGGAAAGACTGATGGGATTGAAGGCTGATAAATCCCCAGGGCCTGATGGTCTGCATCCAGGATACTTAAGGAAGTGGCTCTAGAAATCGTGGATGCATTGGTGATAATTTTCCAATGTTCTATAGACTCAGGATCAGTTCCTGTGGATTGGAGGGTAGATAATGTTATCCCACTTTTTAAGAAAGGCGGGAGAGAGAAAAGGGGGAATTGTAGACCAGTTAGCCTGACATCGGTGGTGGGGAAGATGCTGGAGTCAAATATAAAAGACGAGATAGCCGCACATTTGGATAGCAGTAACAGGATCGGTCCGAGTCAGCATGGATTTACGAAGGGGAAATCATGCTTGACTAATCTTCTGGAATTTTTTGAAGATGTAACTAGGAAAATGGACAAGGGAGAGCCATTGGATGTAGTGTACCTGGACTTTCAGAAAGCATTTGATAAGGTCCCACATAGGAGATTAGTGGCCAAAATTAGGGCACATGGTATTGGGGATAAAGTGTTGACAAGGATATAAAATTGGTTGGCAGACAGGAAACAAAGAGTAGGGATTAACGGGTCCCTTTCAGAATGGCAGGCAGTGACTAGTGGGATACCGCAAGGCTCGGTGCTGGGACCGCAGCTATTTACAATATTCATCAATGATTTGGATGAAGGGATTCAAAGTAACATTAGCAAATTTGCAGATGACGCAAAGCTGGGTGGAAGTGTGAACTGTGAGGAGGATGCTATGAGAATGCAGGGTGACTTGGACAGGTTGGGGAAGTGTGCAGATGAAGTTTAATGTGGATAAATGTGAGGTTATCCACTATGGCAGCAAAAACAGAAAGGTGGATTACTATCTAAATTATGTCATGTTCGGAAAAGGGGAAGTACAACGGGATCTGGGGGTCCTTGTTAATCAGTCTATGAAAGTAAGCATGCAGGTACTGCAGGCAGTGAAGAAAGCAAATGGCAGGTTGGCCTTTATAACAAGAGGAATCAAATATAGGAGCAAAGAGGTCCTTCTGCAGTTGTACAGAGCCCTAGTGAGACCACATCTGGAGTATTGTGTGCAGTTTGGTCCCCTAATTTGAGGAAGGACATTCTTTCTATTGAGGGAGTGCAGCATAGGTTTACAAGGTTAATTCCCGGGATGGCGGGTCTGTCATATGCTTAGAGAATGGAGCAGCTGGGCTTGTACACTGGAGTTTAGAAGGATGAGAAGATATCTCATTGAAACATATAAGATTGTTAAGGGCTTGGATACACTAGAGGCAGGAAACATGTTCCCGATGTTGGGGGAGTCCAGAACCAGGAGCCACAGTTTAAGAATAAAGAGTAAGCCATTTAGAACAGAGACGAGGAAACACTTTTTCCCCACAGAGAGCGGTGAGTCTGTGGAATTCTCTGCCACAGAGGGTGGTGGAGGCAGGTTCTCTGGATACTTTCAAGAGAGAGCTAGATAGGGCTCTTACAAATAGTCAGGGGATATGGGGAGAAGGCAGGAACGGTGTACTGATTGGGGATGATCAGCCCATGCCATTTGGTTCAATGGGCCGGTGTTCAGGAAGTTTTCTCAGCAGTATGTGGAGGCCCCCAAATGTGAGAGGGCGAACCGCTGGTATTGGGAAATTGTGCACCCTTTTTGATCACAGTTCGATAGATTTAAGAATTTGGATCGGGACGGAGAGGTCCACGTGTTCAAGGGGGTAAGGCCAACTATTTTTTTTTTTTTTGGGGAAAGGGGGTATGAGAGAAGGGCTCAATGCTGAAGCAGGTTATTTAGAGGGAACAGGAATGAAAGCCTACGCAGTGGAAGCTTCTGAGACGTTGTAAAAATAATAAAAAAACGAGTTTCTGGAACTAGGAGCAAACTAAAAAATCAGAAAGGCAAAAAGGGGCCAGAAATACAAAAATATGTGATACATACAAAGGGGAAAAGGGAACCAGAGAGAGAGACCCCTCAGAATCAAAGTGGCACCTCTGTGTGGAGCCATAGGAGAATGGGCAAGGTTCAGTAGAGGAGGGGCAAGTGTCTTTCAGGGTATGGTCGAGGAAGTACTGAAGGTACTGTCGTGTTTGAGGTAGACAAATCTCCAGGGCCTGATCTGATATATCCGAGGACATTGTGGGAAACTAGAGAGGAAATTGCGGGAGCCCTGGTTGAAATTTATGACGTCTTTAAATACAGGAGAGGTGCCAGAGGATTGGAGGGTGGCAAATGTTGTGCCTCTTTTCAAGAATGGCTGCAGGGAAAATGCTGGGAACTATAGGCCGGTGAGCTTAACATCTGTACTTGGTCAGTTACTGGAGAGTATTCTGAGGGATAGGGTATACAGGCATTTGGATGGGCAAGGGCTGATTAGGGACAGTCAGCATGGTTTTGTACGCGGGAGGTCGTGTCTCACAAATCTGACAGATTTTTTTTAAGACGCGAGCAATCGACAATAGGTGTAGGACATTCGGCCCTTCAATCCAGCACCACCATTCAATGTGATCATGGCTGATCATCCACAATCAGTACCCCGTTCCTGCCTTCTCCCCATATCCCCTGACTCCACTATCTTCAAGAGCCCTATCTAGCTCTCTCGTGAAAGTATCCAGAGAAACGGCCTCGACCGCCCTCTGAGGCAGAGAATTTCACAGACTCACAACTCTCTGCATGAAAAAATGTTTCCTCATCTCAGTTCTAAATGGCTTACTTATTATTCTTAAACTGTGGCCCCTCGTTCTGGACTCCCTCAACATCGGGAACATGTTTCCTGCCTCAGCGTGTACAAACCCTTAATAATCTTATATGTTTCAATAAGATCCCCTCTCATCCATAAAAGGTTGATGAGAGCAGAGGTGTAGATGCTGTGTACATGGATTTCAGTAAGGCGTTCAACAAGGTTCCGCACGGTCGGCTGCTCTGGAAGGTTAGATGTCATGGGATCCAAGGAGAGATAGCTGAATGGATAGCAAATTGGCTCCATTGAAGGAAGGAGAGGGTGGAAGGTTGCTTCTCAGAATGGAGGCCTGTAGTGGTGTGCCACTGGGTTTGGTGCTGGGCCCGTTACTGTTTGTCATCTACATCAATGATTTGGATGAGAACAAACAGGGCAAGATTAGCAAGTTTGCTGATGATACATACGTTAGTGGTTTTGCAGATAGTGATGATGGTTGCGTGCCGCGAACGATTGGCTAGGTGCGGAGGAATGATGGTTGATGAATTTAATTACAGAGATAGAAACATAGAAATCGAAATTATGCAGGAGTAGGCCATTCAGCCCTCGAGCCTGGCCATTCCATGGGATCATCCAACTCAGTATCACGTACCTGCTGGTTCCCTTTGCCACAAGGGCCACATCCAACTCACTCTTAAATATAGCCAATGAACTGGCCTAATGGCAAGATTCCAGAGACTCACCACTCCTCCTGGTCGTGAAGAAAGTCTTTCTCATCTCGGTCTTAAAGGATTTCCCCCTTATCCTTAAGACCCCCTTGTCCTGGACTTCCCCCAACATCCCGGGAACAATCTCCCTGAGTCCAACCCCTTAAGGTGTGCGAGGTGTTTCATTTTGGGATGTCGAACAAGGGCAGGACCTACACAGGAAATGGTAGACCTCTGGGTAATGTTATAGAGCAGAGGGATCTAGGAGTACAGGTGCATGGTTCCTTGAAGGAGTCGCAGGTAGATAAGGTGGTCAAAAAGGCTTTTGGCACTTTGGCCTTCATCAGTCAAGGTAGTGAGCGCAGAAGTCGGGAGGTCATGTTGCAGTTGTATAAGACATTGGCGAGACTGCATTTAGAATATTGTGTTCAGTTCTGGGCACCATATTATAGGAAAGATATTGTCAAGCTTGAAAGGGTTCCGGAAAGATTTACGAGGATTTTGCCAGGACTAGAGGGTGTGAGCTATAGGAAGAATTTGAGTCTCTATTGCATAGAGCGTAGGAGGATGAGGGGAGACCTTATAGAGGTATACAATATCATGATAGGAATAAAGCGGGTAGATGCACAGTCTTTTATCCAGAGTAGGGGAATCGAGGACCAGAGGATATAGGTTCAAGGTGAAAGGGGAAAGATTTAACAGGAATCCAAGGGGTAACTTTTTCACACAGAGGATGGTGGGTGTATGGAACAAGCTGCCAGAGGAGGTAGTTGAGGCTGGGACCCATCTTTTAATCCCATCGATTAAGAAACAGTGTACATAGATAGGACAGGTTTGGAGGGTTATGGACTAAGCGCAGGCAAGTGGGACTAGGGTAGCTGGGACAGTTGGCGAGTTGGGCCGAAGGGCCTATTTCCACACTGTATTACTCGATGACAGTTTCTTACGCAACAGTTGAGGGGGAGGGGAGGGGGGGAGGGGGTGGAGAAGGGGGGAGGGGGCGAGGGAGGGAATGAGGAGAGGAAGGAGGGAGAAGGTGGGAGGCGACGGAAGGGGGTGAGCCAGAAGGGAGGGGAACGGAGGGGGGAGAGAAGAGAGAGAGGAATAGGGGAAAGGAGAAAGAACAAGAAGAGAATGAAAGACGGGAGAGGGAAGGTGGAATGAGAGAAGATAGAGAGGTAGAGAAGAAGGTGGGAGGAAGAAGGAGGAGATAGAGAGAGAAGGAGACGGGGGGAGAGAAGAGGGAGAGAGAGAGGAGTAGGAGGGAGGAGAGGGAGTGAGTAGAGTGGGAGAGAGGGGGAGTGAAGAGAGGGAGAGGGAGAGTGGAGAGGGAGGGGAGGGAGAGAGGGAGAGCTGGATCAGTGAAGAGGGGAGAGAGAGGGAGAGGAGGGAGGGAGAGAGGGGGAGAGAGGAGAGAGAGAGGATGTGAATGCATAGGGCAGAGAGGAGAGAGAGATAGAAGAGGGAGGGGAGAGGGGAGATTCGGGAGATAGAGAGAGGGGAATGGAGAGAGGGAGAAGAGAGGGGATTGGGAGAGAAAGGAGAGAGCGGGGAGGGGAGGAGGGGGTGAGGAGAGGGAGAGAGTAGTGAGGGGGCGGAGAGGGAGAGGGTGGGGAGGAGAGAAGAGATGAGAGCGGTGAGAGAGGGGAGAGGGAGAGGGAGAGAGAGAGAGAGTGAGGGGAGAGAGAGAGGAGGAGAGAGAGAGGGAGAGAGAGAGGGAGAGAGAGAGGAGAGAGAGAGGAGAGAGAGGAGAGGAGAGAGAGAGAGGAGAGAGAGAGAGAATGAAAACAAGAGAGAAAATGAAAACAAGAGAGAAAATATGAGGGAGAGAAAGAAAACAAGAGGGAGAAAGAAAGAAAACGAGAAAGAGATAGAGAAAACTCACAGCTTTTTTTCAATGGAGGTCAATGTCGTATGCTGAAGGAGGTCTTGATTGACAGATACAGCATCGAAATAGCCCCTTCGGCCCACCGAGTTCATGCTGACCATCAATCACCCATTCACACCGGCTCTATGTTATACCGATTTCCCATTCACTCCCTATTTGCTCGAGATAATTAGAGGCAAAGTCCACGCAGAGAGCACCAAGGCAGGATCAAACCCAGGTCTTTAGGACTGAGGCAGCAGCTCCGCCAGCGGCTCCACTGTGCCGCCCATTCATGACATGCGTTCTTGTGAGTCTTAAAACTAAATTGATTTTTGATTTCTCAGGCAGTACATTGAGATTTTATTCCTAATGCTCTAAAGGGTTATTGATTATTTAATTTGAGAATTTGTATGTCTAAGAACTCCATGACATTCATTGAATTGAGGTACTATCAGTGAGATGAGGATCGAAGAAATTTAAGGACAGGCTTTTATAGCGCAATATAAACACTTTACATTTAGAAAGACCACTCATATTCACACTGTATGTTTATTAACAAAAAATGCCTCAAGAGCTACTCAGAATAATTTAAAAATAGATACTATAGCAAAGAACATAAAGCAGTGGCCAAAATCTCACACAATAAAATGAGATCAAAGAAAGAGACTAAATGGAATTCAGGTCAGACAGATTCAGAGAATGAATAAACGAACAAAGTTGGTTGCACAGGAGCCAGGGGGGGGAGGGGGGGGGGGAAAGAGTCTGAGAACGGGGGGAGTTCTCGAAAGAACTGCCAACAACCGAGTGAGGTGGAGGACCTCCCTAGAGGAGCAAAGGGCTTAAGAAGAGAAGAAGAAGACAGGAACCAAGATGATTAAAGAATTTAGGGACAGGTGCATTGCTAAAACAAAGAGGTTACTCAGCCCAACAAAAAAAGGTCAGTTGTGTGAACGGTGTTACAATATACAGGTCCACCATTGATTTTCCAGCATCCTTTGTTCCAAAGGCTTTATGGATTGTCCTTTCGCCAGACCAGATGTGACGGCCTCTGAGAGGAGTCCAACGGTATCGGAACGTTCTGGCTGGGCAGCCGAGAAGCCAAGATATCGGCCTGCAAAGCCGCAGGGAGCAAATTCAACCTGCCGATCGGCCACGGAAGTAAGCTATCTGCCAACTCCGACTGGACCAGCGTTCCAGAGACCTGGCCACAGGGGGCAAATTTGGCCCGTTGATCGTCGCGTAACTCCTGATGAGGTCAGAATAGGCTGCCTCACCCGACCTAATTGTCACATTTTCGGGGGACTTCAAGGGGGGGTGTGGGGGGGTTGTGTGGATGGGGAATTTCAAGTGCTTTCTCGTAATTTTGTCTGGGTTGAAGGAAGTGCTGGACCACCAACTGCTAGGGAAACAATGGTGAACCTGTACAAGAACAATTTGACATCAGGAATCAGCATATGTTTGTGGGTAAGATTATTGCATAAAAGGACTGCAATTAAATAAATATCCAAGAGTCCCATCTTCCCTGATGGATTTATCTCCTGGTCTTGCCAAACATCATGTCATCAATGATCTAGACAGTACAACACAATTTCTCAATTTTACAAGTCTATCATTGAGAAATCAATCCCAAATATTTTTCTTAATAGGCTAATTTATGGTCGTATTTTTTGAAAGTCATTTCTGCGGCCTAGCAACGTTTCAATTTATTTTACTTTTCCGTTGTTTGCAACGTTTCGAATGAGTCTATTATTCCTCGAGGGTCATTCGCAACCGCAATCTTCTTTTGCAGCTTCATGTTGAATTCAAGTCAAGTCAAGAGAGTTTATCGTCATGTGTCCCAGATAGGACAATGAAATTCTTGCTTGCTGCAGCACAACAGTATTGTAAGCATAAATACAGAACAGATCAGTGTGTCCACATACCATAGAATATGTATATATACACTTGTAATACATTGTCTGTCCTCAACTGAGTGTGGAAAGTTACCATCCTGTGCACATGCAGTTGAGACCTAACTGCACATTTACGTCACAAACGCAGAGTGACCACAGGACTTTATTCTACAATTCAATGTTATCAGAACTTCAATCATCTTGCAGCCATCAAAACAATACATTTAAACTAGAGGTTGGCCTGGAATGCATTGGCAAGACAAATTAACATTTTAATGACATGACTGACGGTTTTAGCGGCAGAGAAACAGACGTTGGGGAAGGGTAGGGCAATCTTATAGAGATGAAAATTGGAACAATTTCCTTATAAAGCTTGGTGTCCATTTTCACATCATGTTCAAAACCCTAGTTACATGCAGTGTGTTTTGAAAGAGGATAATAATCTAGGGTGATTTAAACGTTATTTATTTAATAACATAAAAATAAAAGGACCCAATAGCTTGAACAATAACAATAAATTACCTGTGAATTCAAGTTTCCAACATAAATGGTTCTTCTAATTTCTTCAATCTTGGACGGGTCGACGTTGCCCATTGTGGGAGGTTGTGAGCTTAGTCCTAACGCTGTTAGGGATGGATCGAGTGCAGCTTGTAGTGCTCCCAGTGTAGTAATAGGGACAGAACCAACAATAGTCCCCACTGCACTTGCCGTTACTTCAACACCAGTAATCTGTCAAATAAAACATGTAGCTCAAGAATTATTGAGCACGTTTTAAAAAAAAAAAACTGTTACTAAGCCACCCCTCTCAAAAAAAAACATTTTCTTTCAAATCATGCTGCACATGCTAACATTTTGAACATTATGTGAAAATGGACACCAAGCTTAAAGAAATTGTTCCAATTTCCATCTCCATAAAATTGCCCAACCCTGTCTCTCTGTGTTAGTTCAACTGCTGCTGAAATCCTCGGTCATGTATTTATAGGTTGATTTCGGCCATACCAATGCACTCCAGGCCAACCTCCAAATTGCTTCATTCCATCATTTTCAGGTTTTCCAAAACTCTGCTGCACCCACTCACTGATCAGTCTTATGTTTGCTGACCGACAATCGTTTACGACTGAGCCACGTGCCATTTGCTGAAGGAGATACTTTTAGTTTGAGGTCCTGATGCTGGGTCTTGATCCAAAATGTTGACTATCCCATTGGCTCTAAAAACGATGCCTAACTAACTGAGTTTCTTCAGCAGTTTATTCTCGGCTTTAAAATGTTCACTCTAGCCACCAAGGTCATGCTCTTCGTCACCTCTAATGTCATGCAATTTACAAACTACAGATATGTTCCTTGCTCCAATTCTGCCAATCCATCAGATCAACATTTGGTTCATCTACCATTGGTATTTGCGGCTTTTGGAGTCCTACGGCTCTGGCACCCCCTCCCTCAACCTTTCCATTTTTCTACAGTTCTTTTCTCTTTTAAAGTCCTCTTTAAAACTCATCTCTTTAACAAGGTTAAATCCCGGATACAAGGTTAATTCCCGGGATGGCGGGACCGTCATATGCTGAGAGAATGGAGCAGCTGGGTTTGTTCACTCTGGAGTTTAGAAGGATGAGAGGATATCTCATTGAAACATATAAGATTGTTAAGGGTTTGGATACGCTGGAGGCAGGAAACATGTCCCAATGTTGGGGGAGTCCAGAATCAGGGGCCACAGTTTAAGAATAAGGGGTAAGCCATTTAGAACGGAGACGAGGAAACGCGTTTTCTCACAGAGAGTTGTGAGTGTGTGGAATTCTCTGCCTCAGAGGGCGGTGGAGGCAGGTTCTCTGGATGCTTTCAAGAGAGAGCTGGATAGGGCTCTGAAAGATAGCGGAGTTAGGGGATATGGGGAAAAGGCAGGAACGGGGTACTGATCACATTGAATGGCGGTGCTGGCTTGAAGGGCCTCCTCCTGCACCTATTGTCTATAACCAAGTTTTTGGTCACCTGTTCTAATATTTCTTTACATGGCTCATAATTTTTGTATAACATTTTGCTGAAGATTCCTGGGACATTTTACTTGAAGTGTAACAGAATGAAATGTATTCGTGCCGTCTTATTCCTAGCTAGGCATGTCATTCTACCTTTGGTAATTTTGAGGTTATCCAAACATCAGCTGCTTTCAGTGTATTTGGTACAATGTTTGTTCACCCATTGATCATTGGAAGAGAATGAGAATAGAATGAAAAGTGTGAAGATGAAGTGCACTCAAAAGACCGTGACAACTTTCGTCTACAATCTATCACATGCATTCCCTCTGTGGTCTCAACCACCCTCCTGCAACCTAAATCCCACTTGTCTTTTCACGCTCCCATGTCTGATGAAGGATCCTTGGCTGGACCATTATCTCTACTTCTTTCCCCATTGCGCTGCTTGACGTGAAGTCAAATTTTAAACATCTACCATTATAAATCCCTTAAAGTACCTCCTTCATATAAAGATACGAAGGAGGTACATCCCTTTTATCTTATCTTAGCTTTTTTTTCTTCTTTCTTTTCCTTTGTTTTTCTTTTTTAATATTTCTCGTGTCTTACGCTTCTACGGGCTCTTCCGGATCACTCTCTCACGTACTTACTATCCTATCTAACTCTCTCTATTCTTCTTCTTCTTAAAGTATAAAATAAGAAGTGGTACACGAAATGTATTATGTTATTTTTGGCTTATATCATTGTAATGCACATTACTTCTAATAAAGAATTTTTTTTTTTAAGTCTATCTTTTACCAAGGAGATGGAAGGAAGATGTTCTTTTAGGAAGGAGATGTGGAGGAATCTTTGGTCAGAGGGTGGTGAATCTGTGGAATTCTTTGCCACAGAAGGCTGTGGAGGCCAAGTCAATGGATACACAGTGCCCTCCATAATGTTTGGGACAAAGACTCATCATTTATTTATTTGCCTCTGTACTCCACAATTTGAGATTTGTAATAGAAAAAAATCACGGTTAAAGTGCACATTGTCAGATTTTAATAAAGGCCATTTTTATACATTTTGGTTTCACCATGTAGAAATTACAGCAGTGTTTATACATAGTCAATTTCAGGGCACCATAATGTTTGGGACACAGCAATGTCATTTAAGTGTATTTTGTTGCATATCCTTTGCATGCAATAACTGCTTGAAGTCTGCGATTCATGGACATCACCAGTTGCTGGGTGTCTTCTCTGGTGATGCTCTGCCAGGCCTGTATTGCAGCCATCTTTAGCTTATGCTTGTTTTGGGGGCTAGTCACATTCAGTTTTCTCTTCAGCATATAAAAGACATGCTCAATTGGGTTCAGATCAGATGATTGACATAGCCACTCAAGAATTGACCATTTTTTAGCTTTGAAAAACTCCGTTGTTGCTTTAGCAGTATGTTTGGGATCATTGTCTTGCTGTAGAATGAACCACTAGCCAATGCAGTTGGTTGAACTTAAGCAGATAGGATGTGTCTGTACACTTCAGAATTTATTATGCTACTACCATCAGCAGTTGTATCACCAATGAAGATAAGTGAGCCAGTACCTTCAGCAGCCATACATGCCCAGGTCATAACATCCCCACCACCGTGTTTCACAGATGAGGTGGTATGCCTTGGACCTTGGGCAGTTCCGTCTCTCCTCCATACTTTGCTCTTGCCATCACTCTGATGCAAGTTCATCTTTGTCTCATCTGTCCCACAAGACCTTTTTCCAGAACTGTGGTTGCTCTTTTTAGTACTTCTTGGCAAACTGTAACCCGGCCATTCTATTTTTGCGGCTAACCAGTGGTTTGCATCTTGCAGTGTAGCCTCTGTATTTCTGTTCATGAAGTCTTCTGCGGACAATGGTCATTGACAAATCCACACCTGACTCCTGAAGAATGTTTCTGATCTGACGGACAGGTGTTTGGGGATTTTTCTTTATTATAGAGAGAATTCTTCTGTCATCAGCTGTGGAGGTCTTCCTTGGCCTGCCAGTCCCTTTGCTATTAGTAAGCTCACCAGTGCTCTCTTTCTTCTTAATGATGTTCCAAACAGTTTTGGTAAGCCTAAGGTTTGGCTGATGTCTCTAACAGTTTTATTCTTGTTTCTCAGTCTCATAATGGCTTCTTTAACTTTCATTGGCACAACTTTGGTCCTCATGTTGATAAACAGCAATAAACAGCAACGGTGATGGAAAGACTGGAGGAAAGACGATGCTCTGAGACCTGCATTAAGGAGGCAATTAAACACACCTAAGCAATTACAAACGCCTGTGAAGCCATGTGTCCCAAACATTATGGTGCCCTGAAATGGGGGGGACTATGTATAAACACTGCTGTAATTTCTACATGGTGAAACCAATATGTGTGAAAATGCCCTTTAATAAAATCTGACAATGTGCACTTTAACCACGTGTGATTTTTTCAAATGCAAATCTCAAATTATGGAGGGCTCTGTATTTGTGGCAGAGATAGATTCTTGATTAGTACGGGTGTCAGAGCTTATGGGGAGAAGGCGGGAAAATGGGGATAGGAGGGAGAAATAAATCAGCCATGACTGAATAATGGAGTAGACTTGATAGGCCGAATGGACTAATTCTGCTCCAATCATGTATTAACTTTTTAACTGAGCTTTTGATCATTTGCCCCAGTAAATGTTTAGGTGGCTCAGCATTAATGTTGTTTGATACTGCTTCTAAGAAGCACCTTGTGTTATTTTTCTTTGCTAAAGGGGCCCATATAAACACAAACCTTTTTGCAAGGTGAATGACAATAAACATGCCAAAGGAAATGGTTTAACAAAATACTGAAAGAGCAGATATCTTGGCAACATCAGAATGTGGGGCAAACAGAAGGGATGACACATATGGTGGAGAATATTACATGCATCACCCCTTCCTACAGCCCAGATTTTGATCCCTCACGGAATCATTGGCTTGCAGACCCATTGTCTCCAGAATTCACCATCTGCAATTACCCCACCACAAGCTGCCCGTCCCCTTTAGAAACAGTAACATTCAACATTACAAACAAAATAATGGGCTTCTACATTAACACAAAACCTTGTGGCTGTCATTTGCTAGGCTTCCACTGAAGTGCAATACAAGTACAATAAAAATGTTCGCCAGACACTTTAGGCTTCAAAATATCACTCACTGAAGCAAGAGGGCTTGAAGTAGGTATTGGGAGCAACCCTGCACCGGGCATCAGTCCTGTAACAGAAGGGGCAGGAGCCAAAAGGGGCAAGGCTTTGGTTTCATCTGGGATTTTACCTGTGAAAGAAACAAGACAATTACTTAAGATAATGGAAACTAAAAAAAAATGATTTTTTTGTGCTCCCCATCTCAATATCACAGATTGACTAGTCTGAGAGCTCACTTCTAGATCCTTCCAAATACATACAAACATAAAGATGTCTTTTAACCTACTCTGTAATAAAATTAAAAGTGCAAAACTGTATGCAACCATATATTACAGGAAAAATTGTTTTAATAATTAAAAATGTAGACAATAATTTAGCACTTTGAGCTATGGTCACCTGTACTTGAAACTTATTGGTCATGTACCATACGATATCAAGCATGGACGTTTTCCCCAGGCGATCACTCTCAGTGTTCGAAAGTTGTGTTACACACGACAACCGTTCATGTTGGCTGCATCACTACTAGCACACAGAACATCAGATACAGAAAAGAAGAACATTTTTTAAAATTCTTTTTTTAGTCCCCAATAAAATGACACACAGCCAAAATGCGAGAACTGATATAAAAACCAGTTAAACACTCAAAGCAAGAAACCATAATTGTTTACTCATGAGGTTACAAATGTTTCATGTAACTCATTTCTCCTTGAATATCAGCGTTATAACTTGCACTTCTAAAATCTGATTACCCGATTGGGATGTCAAAACAGTACAAATGTGCATCGGCACAAATGATTTCACAGCGAACTGGATGCCAGTTACTGTGAGAATAAAATGGGGTGGACTAAATGCATTTTCAGCTGCATGCAGGTGACTGAAAAGTGGCTTTTTAAAAATGTTTTCCTCACTTCTCTCTCCACGTACAACAAAATGGGTCGGCATCTCCTCCCTCCTGATCCTCTGGTCTATGTGACCTATACTAGCTCATTTTTCCAGAGCTCGGCATTGACATGGATCTCCTAAAATAGATCCTGTCCTTGTAAAGTGACTGCAGAATGGGGAAAATGGTGCAAGGCATAATCTGAACCAAGTCTCTGTTGATTGAGAGCCGTTTCTAAATCTGGAACTCTTGTCTCTAGGCAAGAATCAGGTAATTACATTCATATCGATTATGAGAAATAATTGGGCTTTATTTGCCTTAGAGAAAAAATTGAATGTGATAAATAGGAGCTAAATTTAAAAAAATGGAAACATACAGTAATTATTTATTTTAAACTAATTAATTATATTGAGCAGAAATGCTGCTAAACAGATATTGCCATTGACCTGTCAAAGGATGCCGCATTTAACTGAGATTAAAAATGGATGTTAACAGAATTACTGGCCTTCAAAAAAAAAAAAACACCCCCCCCCCCCCCAAAAAAAAAAAAAACAAAAAAAAAATTGTTCAATTCTAAAACCTCTGTGTGGGGCAAAAAGAAACCCAGCCAGGGCTGCTACTTACGCAGCTGTGTATAGCTCAGACTATGACACTGAATTGTCATTATTAACTATGAGATAAAGAATGAAATGAGGGTTAAGATAGTAAGGGAGAAAAGGGAAATGAGAAAATGTAAAAGAACCAAGTAAGCGGGAGAATGTCATAAGTATCGGCATGAGAAAGAGGACAATGTAGAAAGGGAGTGAAAAGATTAATGCGTTTAGAAAAAGAGGAGCAAAAAGTGAGAGATGTCAACAGAAGCAAATGATTACATAGGGAGATAGCACCAAAAGATAGCAAAATTGTAAACATATCTGTGATAAAACAATCATTTATTTGTTATGTCTAAACCACGGGAGTTTCACTGGCTACATTTCTTGCAGAGAGAACTATTGCACTTAAATGATCAGGTTAGTTGCATATTTATTAAAGTTAAAGTAGCTATGTAACTACTGAATTTCATTTTGTTTCCAAGCTTCAAAATCTCAACTGATCTGTAATTATTTATTTTCAAAAAGTCAAGAAAAATGTTAACTAACAGATTCATCCCAACGTGCATAGGAAGATGTCGAATGGCTGGATTGTAGAGATCATGCAAAATTTAAAAGGAGGATTTAATTTAAAAAAAAATTAAATCTATTTCGCATCTGACTGCTGCTGGGCTACTGCTCAGATGGCAGCTATGCTGGCCAACAGCCCAGAGAGAAAGCAAGCCACAGGGTGTCACAGCCGATGGCTGGTCACGAGACGAAGATGAGCTAATGTTCAATAAAACTAGCAGGGGGAAGGGTTGGTGGTGGTGGGAGAACAGAACCTCAAGCAATCGCGAGTGAACACGTAGTTGCGCGAACGCCGAAGACTACTCCCTGGCTCACAAAGAATAAAGGGGGACGCAGGGAGGAATGGAAAAAAAAAAATCACTAAACCAGTGCCTTCTTCCACTTCCTTTTCATTGCCAGGGTACCCAATGCATGGGAACACCACATAACGCCAAATTTTAAATTAGACTCAACTACACTATAAGAACAAAGTCAAAATATTTTCCAAATGCTTTCCAAAGTGGGGTGTAATCGCCATAAGTTGCACCAGCGCAAAATCATTTGAATTGGATAGATAAGTGACAGATTTGAAGCACATTATGCACATTTGTTAGCTTATCCCCTTGGCCATGTCATCTATTGGAGATCTTTTTGATCGTGCTTCTCACAATAACAAAACACAATGCGGCTCAATGGAACTGAATAAAGGGGACAACAAAACGCTTTCCAGCAAGCCTTTCTTGTGGACAATATTTAGTTTTAGGAGAAATTTGATGGTTTTCTTCTCCAATCCAAATTTATTTGGGCGTTCCTATAAAATTCTCTGTCAATGGTTGGATGTCAATGGGCAAATGCTAAACATAGGCTGCATTATGTCACGAGGAAAGAGAATACATCGCTACTCTTTTCCATCTATTCTTCTGCAAGTATATCAACCCACATCACCATGGATTATTGGAAAATCTTTGAGCGGCAATTCCATGTGAGTAGACAATACATCCAAGTTGCTTCATAATGACCCTCCAGTTATAGTATCAAACTAGAAAAATTATCTTTGTGGTTATCACTGAAATTTAAATTATTTTAGAGGTTTAGTTTAATATATTTACATACAGTAGTCATTACTCAAAGCATAGTTTTTAATACCAGATCAATCTAACGCAACTGTTTTCTCAAAGCCAAGGAGCTCTACCAAGGAGTTCAGTGAGGCAATTCCTTTGAAATCTGGTAGTCTTGTGGACTTGGAAAGAGTAGGGTCCAACTTTCACATGAAGTCACAAGTCCATGAATTGCATTTAAAACCACATGGATGAATTCAGAGTATGGATAATATTCAGATCTACTGTATTATTCTCCCATGGCAGAAATAAAGAGAATTGATGTTTCCAGCAAAACATTACATTTCTTTCTCTTTTCTCAGATGTTGCCTGACCCAATGAGCATTTCCATTAGTTTGTTTTCATTAACCAACTTTGGTGATCAGAGCACATGTGTAAATAATAGCTTTGAGTATACACCATAGAGCTATGGGCACCCAAGAAAACAGTACCCCAGCATAAATCACTGTATACTTTGCAAAAAAAAGCCAAATTTTAGGTTGTAATTAATTTTTTTTTAAATCAAGGTTTCGTCAATTGAGACAAATTTTTCCACACGTTGTTTCATATTGAGAAACATCAATTCTTACTTCATAAAAGGATATCACCAAGTAGCTAGATTTTAAATATGAAAACAACACCTTAAACCACACGCGGAAAGTATTTTTGGAAATAAAGATCATACTGCATTTAGTCAGTCAAGATGCATGCTCTGCTTTACATCACATGATATTATTGATAATGGAAATAGTGGAAAAAAAGCTATTAAAACAATGACAGATTTTGGAGTGAACAGGGAACACAGCCATTGTTTCTGTGAAGGCATGATACACACGCAAGAAATCAAGTTCATATTTTTTACTAAATGCATACTCTGCAGTTAAAAAAAAGTCACTTATTGAAGCTCTGAAGCTGAATTATAATAGTTTGGAAAAGTGCATATGGAATAAAATAGCTTTTTTTGCTAGAGCATTCAAATGTTGCTCATAAAAGTTAGTTACATTATTTTTTTAGCTTCTACACAAATAAGTAGATAGCTATCATTTACACAATACAGGGAACGGGATCTCTCTGCAGCATTCACAGTCAATGGTGTGGAATCAACAAATGAAATGTCTCTAATCAATTGGAAATTTCAATGCCTTACATTAAGTTCACAAGTAATTTTGTGGAAAACAAACACTTGTAGTTTAAAGCATGTTATGGCAAAATGCAAAAAGGTTAAATAACACAGATATACATTTATCTTGGAATTTTAATAAATTCTACCACAACTAAAAAAAATTGTCTCCCAATATAAACATACGTACACCACCCACACACTGCATATCAGGAACTGATTTCATTAAACAGTATTTTTGTTAGAGAACATTAACAAACAGCACAGAAACAGAAAAGGATTAAAATGCCTAAAGAGAAGGCGCATACAAGGGACAAATAAAAAAGACAGGGCATCCATCTTGGAAGAGGTCGGCGGGCAGTCTCCAGTCATTATTCCCCCCGTGAAGGCTCTGCTTGGCTGGCAGCAATAGTGGCATGGCAAACAATGCCTACAGTAGGCAAGTGCACAGGTCTGCCTTCACCAGTCTAGTCATCTACTAATGCACACACATCACAGAGAAAACATACAAAACCAAATTAATATTGGTACTGGGATTCCAACTACCATTCAATATGGCTAATAAAGAAAAACCTTAAATTAATTCGAACGCATTTCAAATTACTGGCAAACATTATATACCTGCAGGAGAAGGACCAGCCACTGGTTTGGCTTATATTAAAGAAATGTAGCTATTTATTGCTCAAAAACCCTTAAAACTGAAATGCAACGTAATGCCACATAAATAACGTAAAACGATTTAAAAAGGCTTTACACTACTTAAGCTGTACAGAGTCTACGTTTTTGTGTACTTGTCCAAAACACAAAAATCCATTTATTCCTACAAGGTGGCAAACTCTATTATCATTGAAATGGCACAGAAAGTCACAAATTATAAATTTTAATTCTCAATTATTACCAAAATGTGAATTTCAAAGAAATATACAAAGAATGAAACCTCCGAAAAAGTTCATTCAATGTTAACTCTAAATATGCATTTTAAACTAACCCTTTATCTGCCAGACCAATGTTGCAATCTATCCAATAACCTCAGCAGGACAGCATCTTCATTAGTAACAGTTATATGTCCAGGAAATTATTTGAAAGAGATAATGATATAGACTGTTCTCAAAACCACACCCTCAAAACATGTACTATACTAATGAAATCTTAATGTAATTACAATGTGAACATTAGGTCCAGTATTATAATTCCTCCCATAAGCTATCGACTCAAACTCTGTGCTGGATGCAATTACATCTAGATTTTACTGGAAGGTGCAACTGATGCAAACGAATTGAACTTCAAAGGAATTGGATTCCTCAGCAAACTCAAAACCTGCAAAAGCTAGCTAATATTATTAACCCTGCAGCATGTTAGCAGCAATATTTGTAATTGAGTGTGGAAATACACTCATATTTTAAATAATGTTAAATCGAAAGTATAAAACTTTACAATCCATTTTCCTATTGTGCTGGCTGCTGACTTTTCTAGCTTTTACAAAATAAATTTAATTTTATTTATTTTGTGCTGCATTTGCACATTTTGCAATCTTAGTTTCCTATTTACTAATTTACAGGGGAAAATGGGTATATTGAAAATGAAAATTGGTCTCACATTAATAAATAGTTTTGTTCAAGTACAGGATATCCACAACTAACTTCATTTTAATTAATGTTTTAGAATTAAATAGGCTGTATAACTTTATTACTTCTGAACAAATTGCGTCCAGGTCCTTTTTCGAAAAATAATTTAGGGTAAACATTGATAGTTATTTGTCAGAGCAGTTTCACTTGATTTAGCTCTCTGTCATGTTACTGCCCGTGAAACAAGTTCTGCCGACAAATCTGCTAAATTTTCTGCAGCTTGACACAGCTCCTGGAAGGTATGTCCCTCATTTAAATGATGTGTCATGACTAGTTTGTAGGCTAACTGAATTTTAGCAAACGCAAGCATCAGAACAAATTGTTAATTTTTTTTTTTAAAAGACTGAAGCTAAATGATGCAATATTAGTAATGAATCCATTCAAAACAAGGTTATGAAATTTCTTGCACGTTATTTTAACCAAAAAAATGGATACAGGAGTGGACTGCAATATCTTTGCCAAATAAAGTAGGGCATTCAGACTGATTACTAATACTGCATGTTATAAGTTATAACCCAAGTCTCATTTTACTCTGTTAGCCTGTATTTGAAGCACAGTGAAACAACTGAATATTGGTCAGAGGCATTTGCTGAGGAAAGAGATGTGGATGTGGAAGTGGGCTTTGGTGGCATGGATTCAATCACAGAATAAGAATACTGGTTTCCATGTTGAAAATCTTTTTAGGCATGCTTTTAATGCAATATATATATATATATATATATATATATATATATAGTGCCTTAAAAAATATCTACTTTTTTATACCTCAATATTCATTTTGATGTGACAAAAAAAAATGTGATAACAGAATAATCTGTGTTAAATATAATAAAGACCACTGTCCACTTCCAGGAAACTTTCCATCAGCTAAAAAGAGAATATATGATTAAATAAGTCCAACAGCTGATGAATTTGCAACAAAGCCTTAAATACCTACCTTCATTAAATGGTACAACAATCAGGCCTCTGTCTATAAAAACCACGTTTGTTAGATGCTGGGCCACACCAACACTCACGGGATCGCGATATTTAATGTAACATACCCTTGACGAAACTGGGATGGGCGAATTGCTGCAAGACAGAAAAGGTCAGAATTAGTTTATTAAAACTGTTACAAACATGCCATAACAAATTCAGAACAGTTGGAACTTCCACTTCATTTGCACTCACCATCCGCAATAAAACATTGTGAATCATCGAACGTTGGCAATTAGGAAAGGGCGAAACCACAGTTAAAGTCGAGGCAGAAAAGGTTTAGCTTAGTGATACAGCGCAGAAACAGGCTCTTCGGCTCACTAAGTTCGCGCCGACCAGCGATTCCAGTACACTAACCCTATCCTACACACACTAGGGTCAATTTACAATTACAGCATTCCAATTCGCCTACAAACCGGAACATCTTTGGAGTGTGGGAGAACACCAGAGATCCCAGAGAAATACTGCACAGGTTACAGGGAGAATGTACAACACCATACAGACCGTACTCATAGTCGGGATCGAATCTGGGTCTCTGGTGCTGTAAGACAGCAACTCTACCGCTGCGCCACCTTACTGTGCTCATGACATGGGAGAGATGCAAAAGTAGCTCCAAAGTGCTGATCAAAATTACTTTTCAGAAATAGCACCCTTAAGATGTAGACAGCACTGTCAAGGCCAATGTTTAGCGAGTTTCCCCGAAGGAAAGGCATTTTCAAGTAATAATTTGATGTGCCATCTTGGAGACAATATCGTGAACTGCACCAACATGCAACTGGACTCAGGAAAAGACCAGTCCGACTCAGATGAGAGGTTTCCTCACTGTCAACACTTACCTGGTGACATGACTGCCTGTATAATTGGCCCTAGCCCGTAGATTACTACAACAACATCAAGCAGGTGCTGATGCCAACAGGACATGAGAGAGACCAAGTGGAGACGTGTTCACAGCAAAATATAACTGGATCACAGCATGCAGTCACTTCCTCAACTTTAAAGTTAAAATAAAAATAAATGTTTAAGTCTTCTTTTTGGTCATATACCAACAATGTATGATCTCACCAATCCAGCATGTTATACTATTACCATGCCCAAGTATTGCTTTAAAATGTTAGCGATTGATAATGTTTCCTTTATCAGATATGCTGGCTGCTACCTGAAAAGTGCAAGTTTATTTAGTGGCTGCAAATACTTCATTTCCCTTCTATTGACTCCATTTACATGTCAGTGTCTCGGCATGGCCAGCAGAATAATCAGGGACAAGTCGCAGCCTGACCACTCTGTCTTCTCCCCTCTCCCATCAGGCAAAAGGTATAGAAGTGTGAAAACACACACCTCCAGATTCAGGAACAGATACTTCCCAGCTGTTATCAGGCACTGAATCATCCTACCACAAACAGAGAGCAGTGCTGAACTACTATCCATCTCATTGGTGATCCTCAGACACTCTTTGATCGGACTTTGCTGGCTTAACCTTGCACTAAAATTATTCCCTTATTATGTATCTTATACACTGTACACGGCTCATTTGTAATCATGTATCGTCTTTCTGCTGACTGAATAGCACGCGACAAAATCTTTTCACTGGACATGTGACAATAAACTAAACTGAACTGATTTCAGATCAATCAGAATTAAGTTTGTGAAGGTAAAGGATTTAGGAAAAACAATATAACTGAATTCTAGTTTTCTCCATGCTTCACAATTAGCTTTTGTCCTTTAAAAACCCTTAGCATTCCTAAACCACAGACATTCTTTCAAATACGGTTATGTGCAAGATCAATGGAATATAGCCTTCCAAGAAGAGATGGCATTACAGGAGCTACCTGCATTTTTCTAATAGCTTCCTAGTTTACCTGAAGAGTGGCTAATTAAAAACTTTTAAAAAGATGCAACTATCTTCCGCCCTGTTCAAAATCCAGCAATACTTAATCAAGTTTCTAAATTTTACCAGCAGTGGAGGATAAGACAGAGCCATTCAACCTATTACATCGCTAATTCAACCTATTACATTCGGGTCGAGACCCAGTCTGAAGAAGGGTCTCGACCCGAAACGTCACCCATCTCCTTCGCTCCTTAGATGCTGCTGCACCCGCTGAGTTTCTCCAGCTTTTTGTGTACCCACAACCCATTACATCCATGGTTTAAGACCATTTACGTTTTATTTTACACATAGAACGGTACAGCATAGGAACAGATCCTTCGATCCACAATGTTAAACTGATCTCATCTGCCTGTACATGATCCATATCCCTCTATTCCCTGCACTTCCATGTGCCAACCTAAAAGCCTTTTAAACACCACTATCATATCTGTCTCCACCACTGCCCCAGGCAATGCGTTCCAGGCCTCCACCTATGTAAAAAAACTCACCTTATACTTTCTAGTGTTGGTCATTTCCACTCTGATAGAAAGGCTCTGACTGCCTACCCTTGATGCCTCTCAATTTTATATACTGGCACAAATATACCTCGATTTGTTTTGCATGCTATCCAATCAAATCAGATAATATAATCAATCAAACTCAAGTACGATAGATAGAGCAACGGTGAAAATACAAAGTGCAGAATATAGTTCTCAGCATTGTAGCGCATCAGTTCCATAGACATAAAGTCCAATTAAACTGTCAGGACCCTAGCTGCTTGTGGAAGGACTGTTCAGAGGCCTGAAACAGATGTAGTCTGGTGGTGCATGTTTTCAAGCTTCTTTATCTTGAATTGAATGGCAGACTTGATAACCCAAATGGCCTAATTCTGCTCCTATCACTTATGACCTCATGAGCTTTAAACATGTTACCACCGTTTACATTTTTAGTTAACTGCAGATGCTGGGTCCACTTTTTTTTCTCCTTGTAATGGATTTATTCGTTATGTTCTGAAAGATCCCCTTAAATGTCTTACATAGCATGTTCATGGACCGATTTTGAACCCAATATGTTCATTCACCTTATTGTGCCCTTATTTATGTTTAAAGTACAATTCTAGGGCCCATTTTTCTCACCATCAAATTAAATATAAAATCATATTATGATAACTGATATTTAGGTCACCTTCACAATTATGTCAATAATTAATCCTAACCCCTTGCACAATACCATGTTATATAACTCCTGTTGGCTTCATTGTGCACTGGCTAACACTGTGAAAGCACTTAAAGCACACTCATCTTGCTTATCCTTGCCCCTCTTGAACTTTCCAGCCTATATTTAGATCAACCAGCCCAATAAAATGGGGGTGGGCAAATACAGTACAGAAACAGGCCCTTCAGCCCAGCTATTCTGTACCAAAACTTAAGCAGTGATTTTGGCCAGTCTGGTCAATGGTTGAAAAGGCTCAGAAAAGTAAAAGTAAAGCATTTCCTCCAACACCTTCTTAGCAGTCATTTTATGTATGCTTCTATTTCTATTCTGCTATAATTCAAAGGTGATTATTCGACTGTTTGCCTGCCTTGGTGTCACCTTCCCCTCAGCCAACAATGACCTATTCTACATTTTCTTCATCATCGTCTACTTTGATCTATACTTTCCACACCTTACATTTTCTTTGCACCCTTCCATATCTCTAGTTTCCCTCTCCCCGCCTCTCAGTCTGAAAAAGGGTCTTGAACTGAAACACCCATTCTTCACTCCGGAGATGCCAGAGTTACTCCAGTAGTTGTGTCCATCTTCAGTGTAAACCAGCATCTGCAGTTCCTTCCTACACAAGATCCCAGGCAGGAGACACGTGAATGACAAGTAGAAGATTCTGGTCTAAATAGGGTAGTAGGTTGCGTTTATTATTGCCAAGTATATCATGCACCAAAGTGCAGTGAGAACCTTTTCGTTTGTGTGCTATCCAATGAGATCAGATATGAAAATGCATGAATACAATAAAGCCAAACACAAATACAAAAGGTAGAGCAAAGAGAAAGGGATCGTAAAGGGCCTGTCCCACCAGCATGCGACTCCATGCGGCAAGTGCGACCTAACCTGGTCGCTTGAATCGTCCTGCCTCGCGGGGCCGGTCCCGACATCGCGCGGGGCTACGAAAAAAAAATTCCGCCTGTCGGCCCGCAGCCGCCTCGATGTCGTGCCTTCGTGTCCCTCCGTGACCCTCTCTGTGTGCCTGTGTGTTCCTCTCTGTGTGGCTTCATGTCCCTCTCTGTGTGTGCCTCCGTGACCCTCTCAATGTGCCTCCGTGACCCTCTGTGTGTGTGTGTGCCTTGTACGGGAATCACTCGACCTCCGCCCGGCCCCCGCTTCTGGTTTGGTCGCGCTTGCCACATGCAGGTCGCAAGCTCGTGGAACAGGCCCTTAAACCTGTGGCTCTGCTAACCATCATGACAAATCTATAGCAATTCTATTTAGGGTGTTCATCGAAATGCTTCTCAAATACAGCAAGAATCAGGCAATGTGATCCACATTTGGATGAAAACAAATCTTACTCAATCTTACTTACAATCTCATACCCTTTATCTTAAAACTACTTGCACTGGTTATAATTCTAAAATAAATATTATTTACCCTAGCTATACCCCTCATGATTTTGTATCTCTCAATCAGGTTAACTGTCAGCCTGCAAAGAACGCGTCAATATACAATAGGTGCAGGAGTAGGCCATTCAGCCCTTCGAGCCAGCACCGCCATTCAATGTGATCATGGCTGATCATCCCCAATCAGTACCCCGTTCCTGCCTTCTCCCCATGTCCCCCGACTCCAGCCTACTCCAACTCTATTCATGTGTAGGATGGAACTACCTGGCTTACACAGAAGATAAGACACAAAATGCTGAAGTAACTCAGCGGGTCAGGCAGCATCTTTGGAGAAAAGGAATAGGTGTCGTTTCCTGAAATGTCACCTATTCCTTTTCTCCAGATGCTGCCTGTCCCGCTGAGGTACTCCAGCTTTTTGTGTCTTCCTCCAACTATTCATGGTTGAAATGCTTCAGCCCAGGTGTCAGCCTGGTAAATCTGCTCTGCACTCCCTCCAGTGCTATCACTTTCTTACTATAGCATGGTAACTGGAACAGCAGACGGCGCACCTCCAAGTGTGTTGTACACCACTGCCTACCTCTGTTGCTTGTATTCCAAGCCCTAGCTAATTAAACTAAGGACTCCATGTGGCTTCTTAACTACCTCATTCAACGGAGCTGCTGACTGACATCCATTGACACATGCACCAATGTCCCGAGATATTTCAGAGGGTCCCACTGTGTGCATCCTCGCTTTATTAATCGTTCCAAGATACATCACGTCATATCAAGATGGATACCGTAAATTCTCAATGTGTTTGGAGTGAGATTAGAGAATGATGTTCCTCTACGAAGAAATGTCCCTGAGATTTTTCCTGGCCCATTTGAGCAAGGAGGGACCCTGGCTATAAAAAGCCACCTCCCTCAGTGACGACTCCACAGCAAGATTGTTGCTTGCCGAAACTTTCTCCCCCCCCCCCCCCCCCCCAATTACCGGAATCAACAAGCCATCACCATGTTCGGCAAATTAACAAGAGTTTGGCAGAGTAAGGAAGACCATAGATCAGAAACAACATTTAAAGGAGATGTGCGAGCAAGTTTTTATTTTACAGGGTGACTGGAACGCAGTGAAGGTCAACATGACAGTGTAGCTCAAGAGACTTCTGGATAGGCACATGGATGTGTAGGGAATGGAGGAACATGGATCACGTGCAGGCAGTTCAGATGTGGTCTTGGCATCATGTTCAGCATAGACATTGGGGGACCTATTCTTGTGCTGTACTGTTCTACGTTCCACGTAACAGTCCTTTCAGCTTACGATGTCTGTGCTGAGTATGAGGCCAGGGTCGCAACCCGAAATGTCACCCATTCCTTCTCTCCAGAGGTGCTGTCTGTCCAGCTGAGTTACTCCAGATCTATGGAGTGTCTATGAGGCCAGATGAAAATTATTTTAATCTCCCCTGCCTGCACATGATCAATATCCCTACATCTCCGAATGCCTCTTAAGAGCTATTATTGTATCTGCCTCCATCGCCACCCACCCCCCCCCCCCCCCCCCCCCCACCAGCATTTACCAGGCACACACCACTCTCTTAAAAAACTCGCTTGCCCCACACAACTCCTTTAAACTTTGCCCCTCTCGCCTTAAAGCTGTATGCCCTTCAGTATTTGACATTTCTACCCTGGGAAAGGGTTTTAACCACCTAACCTACCAATACCACCTCATTTTACATACTCCCATCCCCTCCCTATGCCCATCATCATTTCAAATACTCATATCCCGTACCCAAGCTTGTCATAATTTTATATACATCTATCCCCTCCCTAGGCAACTCATAATTTTATACTTCGATCCCCCTCCCTCTGCCTCGTACTTTAACATGCTCTGATCACCTCATAATTTTATATACTATCTCCTCCCTCTGCCCAACATCATTTTATATAATTATGTCCCCTCATCATGTTATATTCATATCCCCTGCTCTCATTTTTAAATACTCCTGTCCCCTCCCTCACCATTTTATATCCTCCTATCCCCTCCCTGTACCTCTCAATGTTACCTTCTATATACCTTCCTAAGCCCCTCATCATTTTATAAACTCCTATCCCCTGCCACTCACCATTTTATACTCCTCTCACCATTGTATACACTACTATCCTCTGCCTCTCACCATTGTAAACACTGCCATCCTCTACCTTTGATATGGTATTTTGTTGGTTCACATGCTTGATCAATGGTGTTTTATCATTAATGTTTTATTGTTATTAATGTTTAGTGTTTTCTGAGTCATTCGTAACTGTCACTGTATGTCATGTTGTTACTTGTGGGTGGAGCACCAAGGCAAATTCCTTGTATGTGAATACTTGGCCAATAAACATAGTTACTTACTCAATCTATCACTCCTATCCCCTACCACTCACCATCTGTACACTCCAATCCCCTTATTAATGTATACACTCATATCTTCTGCTTCTCACTATTTTACACTTGGAAAGTTACACTA